>VZRZ01000263.1:75623-126807 GCA_013398175.1 Climacteris rufus | reverse complement strand
GGGAAAATCATTTTGGGAGGGTGTATTTTTTTTTTTTTTCCTTTTTTTTTTTTTTTTAACATGTAGGTTTTTTTTTTTTCCTTTCCAGAGAGTCTGGTCTGCTGTAGTTAATCCAATCTCAAGCTATATTGCTGTGCTGGCTGAGTGCTGTTCAGGGGAAATAAAAGAAAAATTCAGCATTTTTAAGTGCAGGGTAGAAATGAGACCATGGCAAAAAAGTAGAACTTTCTTTTTGTATCTGACACTGAACTAGTAAAAAGCATGACACCTGCAGTAAAGAATTATTGTTGTTTGCACTCAGAAAGCTGGCTACTCTTCTTGCTTTAGCAGTTTATACACCAATATAACCTTTCTGGGTTATAGATGTAGAAATATTGATAATTACATGAGAATTCAGGGAAAAGGTTGTTCCCTAGATTGGTAATTTTATGTGAGTGTAGGCATTGACAGACTTTATTGAGCTGAGGTTTGTCTTCTGTGTCCTTTTGTTAAAAATAGCTAGCACAAAAATCTGTTTTTGAAAGTGCCAGAACTCCTAGGAGGCAGAACAGGATAACTTGTAGTCCTGTTCATCACTGGCCTGTGCTTTTAGATGGATTGACTTAAGTCTGGAAATATTAAACTTTATATAATTTGCAAAAGCAAAGATGCTTTCCAACAGTTTTCATTACTTGGACTACTCCTATTGTCTATACTAATACTCAAGTGTTCCTTGAGCCTTTCCAAATTTTTGATGTCTATACATTCTGGTGCAAATTATTTTCAAATTGTTAGACTATAAAAAAGAAAATTTGAATTAGGTTAATTTTTATTTAACCTATGTTACTGTGAGAGAAACTGCTAAACTCTGTTCCCCATATTACTGATTTTAATAAATATTGCTGTTTTCTTGTTCCACTCTGTAGCAGCGTGCTTGGCAGAAGCTGCTGCTTTTGAGCTTCAGGTCTTAGTGGGAAGAAAGCCCAGGCAAAGCCCTCAGCCTTCTTCCTCCAATATCTGAACCCTCTGCCTGAGCTGTGGTAAAATCCCATATTTCCCTTGTGTTACCTGTACCCATATCTTAGATGCCTTACATGGCTATGTCCTGGAAAGCTCCACTGGTCACTTTGAACTATGTGGTTTTCCATTGGGCATTTTCTGGTCCCACTTCTCTTTAAAAGAGCCCTGCAGGGCTTCCGCCTTGCTCTTTCTTCTGGGTTACTCCAGCCACCTGGATGTCTCTGGACCCTCAGAACGCAACACTGGACTCACAATAAATGGCTGCTATCCCAGGGAAGAGCCCTCTGTCTAGCCTTTTATTCTCATCGGCGCTAGAACACCACGCCTGGGGAAATTCTTGTCCTAGAGGAGCCAGCAGAAACAGGTTATCTGCGGTAGCTAGAACTCTGTCCTTTGAGAGAGTTATAAAACCGTTGCAACTCATCCTGGCAGGGATTCCGCTTGCATAAAGGCTCTGTCACTACCTCAAGAGCATCCAGGTTTAGCGCCCTTTACCACTCCACTTGTCCTAGAGACTTACTGATTTTTTTATCACTTTTCATAAGATTTTGTCCATTTGGATAATTCTTACTATCCTTCTTTGAATCCCACCTAATTCTCGTTGCCCTGTTTGGAATAGGCTACATGTTAATTCAGATGAAATGACATTTCTCATTTATAGAATAAGTGTTGTAACCTTTTTGAATACATGTTTGCCTAATTCTTAGACAGCATCTTGTTTCCCTGCTTTGACCATAGCTGCACATTTACTTTCATAATGACAGTCAAATCCATTTTCTAAACTGGTTCTGGTAATTCAGAATCTTTGGTGTTTGTATGAATGTGAGCAAATTTGGTTTTAAAAGGAATTGTCATTCTGAATAACAAAGTTAGACCTTGCACTTAAAAAAAATATATATATAACATTAACTAAGTCCTAATTTCTGTGATTATGGTTGTATAAGTCTTGCAATACTCTAGCAGATACATGATTCAGCTATGCAATATTCTATTATTTTGTTTGCTTCTTTCTTTATTTTGCAATTCAGAATTTAACTTCACAGTGAATGATATGAGCTATGCATTTCTGAAAATATAGTTGCTTTTCTTGTGAACACATTTTCCAATATCTTGGAGCTACACTAGAAATTGAGTTTCCATTCCAGGCAGACCCTCACTGACACTGATGTGAGAAGATATATTTTGGTAATCCAGAAAAATAGAGAAATGACTGCAAGAAAAAAGAGAGTTTTGGTCACCCTTGTGAATATGAGACACTCTAAACCACACAACAACATACAACATTTAACCATCTATAAATCTTCTGAGAAGTTACTGTGTTTGCAGGACAGATCTGGATCTTGTCTGGATTGTCATTTAATCTGACTTAATGTAATTCCCTTATTAGATAGTAATAATTCAACCATGTGAAAAACAAGATGTAGCTCCCCATAGAAAAATAGAATCATAGAACAGTTTAGGTTGGAAAAGACCTTTAAGATCATTGACTCCAACTGTAAACCCAGCACTGCCAAGTCCTCCACTAAACCATGTCTCTAAATAACACATGTACGTGACTTTTAAATACCTCTAGGCATAGTGACTCAACTATTTTTCTGGGCAGACTGTTTCAATGCTTGTCAACTCTTTCTGTGAAGAAAATTTTCCTAATATCCAGTTTAAACCACTCCTGACAGAGCTTGAGGCCATTTCTTCTTGTTACCTGGGAGAAGACACAGACCCCCACCTGGCTACAACCTCCTTTCAGGGAGTGGTGTTGAGCAATAATGTCCCCCTGGGCCTGCTTTTTTCCAGGTTAAACAACCCCAACTCCCTCAGCTACTCCTCATAAGACTGATGTCCCTGAAATCAAATGTAAGTGCCTTAATTTTTATTTTAAACCCATGTGAACCCGTGGGGACATTGGTGCATCATTAATAATGGTGAGAAGTTGAAGACAATAATCTGTTATTTCATGTTTGTCTCGTGTTCCAGGTTTGCCATTTCCCCTTGTTCCCATAACAATTGTATTACCATACTAGAAAAAAATATAATAGGCTGCACAGATGACTTTCCTAAACTTTATCATCTTTTTTTGAATGGAGTTAGAAATAGCACTTCAGGATCCTAATATGCTAGATTTTATTTTGAATGCCTACCACTGTTGTCACTTTAAAGGTATGATTCAACATCATTATTATTAGAAATTATAGAATGACTAATACAAATTTATTTTATTATATTTTTCTTCTCCTTAATATTCTTTTCTACTTGCCTTCTTTAATATTAATTGTGGAGGCCCAGTAATACCCACTAGTGGAAGCAAGGCTGGAAAGCTTATGCTTGCTGAGGAAACACCAGTATATTTGCCAAAGAGTGTGATGGGCAATTATGTGGGCTTAGGGTAATTAAAAAAAAATATTCCATTTGTATTGTCTTGTGGGTGTTGTTTTTGAGAGGAGACTACTTGTGTATCAGAGCAATATTAATTAGATCTTTTCTGGAAAGTGTACAGAACCTGAAACACATTACTCATTCATTTAAAGAATGTGAAAGGTGAAGATGTGACGCTGTGAACTTAATTTAAGAACAATTCATGCCTGCCCTGGACATTTATATCTACTTCATGCTTGTGTCCCAGCTATGCTTCCTGCTGCGGGTTGTGTCCAGACAAGGCATGGTGTGGAGTGATTGGAGATGTGCTGCTGCTGCACAAATGTTTTGTGCTGTCCTGAGCCTATACAACCTATGATGTATTTGCAGGGTCTGCAGCTACTAGAAGTAGTGGTAGTGGCCATTTGTTATTAAATGGGCTGTAAAAACACAAGAGTTTTACTGAATAGAGGATAAGATGTAGTATTCAGTCAGAAGCCTTCCAGTTGCTGAGGCATTGCTTCCTTTCTCCCCCTGCCCTCCTCTCCCTTCTCCCTTGAATCCATTCAGGAATGATTGAGTTATTTAAGAAATAAGCTCTATTAAAAGAATAAGGGAATAATATAATAATAATTTTAAAAAGTAGATGGAGAAGAAAGGAGTGAGAAGTCTAGGGACTGGAAAAATTAAAACTATACCAGAAGAAAGAAGGCAGGGATAGAAAAGACAATTTTGGCTTTAACTATTAGAGAATAGGTGATCCCTTTCTGATACTAGAAGCAAAGCTGCTAAAAGATTTTTTTCTTTAACTACACAATCTAATTTTTAAAATCTATATTTATAAACTGTGTAAGTTTTAAACAAAACGTTGAGCATGTTGAAGAAGCTGTGCGTGTAATATTTTGTTTCCTTTTTTTTTTTTTTAAACAATGCAACTATTGCCAAGAATATAATAAAAACTCTTATTTTGTAGGATCATAGAATAGTTTGAGTTGGAAGGGACCTTAAAGATCACCCAGTTCCAAGCCCCCTGCCATGGGCAGGGATACTATCCACTAGACCACTTTGCTCAATGCCCCATTCAACATGACCTTGCACACTGCCAGGCATGGGGCATCCACAACTTCTCTGGGCAACCTGTTCCAGTATCTCACTACCCTCACAAGAAAGAATTTCTTCCATATGTCTGACAAAATTTCTTCTCTTTCAGTTTTAACATACTCCTTGTCCTATCACCACAGTTTCTGATGAATGAATAATGTAATTTTTAACAGTTAGATTTACATAAAGTATATTATCACTTTTGATTGCTACTTAAATGTTTTCATGTTTTCAAAATTTAAGCCAATTGTTAATTATTTGTATTCTATATTTAAACAGTTTCTTTTACATGATGTCCATGAATAACAGAAATTTTACTGCAAATTTATCTTACAATAGAGATAAGTGGATCTGAGTAGTTTAATTGCTTGAAATTATTCTTGAATTTGTTTTGAATTTAGCAAATATTTCCATATAGTTATGCTCCCCTCTCTGTCCAGTAGATTAGGGGTTTGAATCCTTGTTGCAATTAGAATTTCTCAAGCATAATGCTACAGGCTATGCATGACTGAAAAGGTGGGTGCATTCATGTTCAATTGGTGCTGTTTGGCTTCATAGGAGATAAATATTCATTCAGCTAATGAGATATGCTGTAGTTGGACCACTTTATAGAGAACTGAGCTCCATCAGTTTGAATTCGTTATTGCTGTATCTGCTCCAAACTGCATCCTAGGCACTGATAGATGGGCAGCTTCCAGTACGGCCTGTTGATGCTGTTATGCTTCATGATTGTGGTAGTTTGACAGGGGGTCTGGTTCTTTTTGGGTGTGGTAGGGGCCAGAAAGATGGCTCCTGTGAAAAGCTGCCAGAAGCTTCCACAGCTGTCCAGCCAGGGCCTATCCCTGATGGCTCTGAAGATGGATATGCTGCAAGCCATAGCTGGGCCAATTAGAAAAGAAGATAACACCTCTGTGACAACATATTTAGAGAAGGAGTCACAGTAGTTCACATGTGCGCGCCATGTAGATGTAGCCATGTAGTTGTAGATAGGCAGGGAAGAAGGAGTACAGCATGTAGAGGAAACAACAGATATGGACACCAGTAAAGTCATCCAAGAAGAAGGAGGAGAAGGAGGTGCTTCAGACATCGAAGTTAAGAGACATCCTCGCAGGCTGTGGTAAGGACTGTACCAATGCAGTGTTCCCCTGCACCCTGAGGGTCCACAAAGGAGCAGAGATCCACCCCACGTCGGAGCAGGAGGCGTGGACTCCAACGGGAGGGACTTTGGTCTGGTGAGGGTCGACGTGGATAACGAGGCCTTTGCTCCCAGGAACTGAGGGAGTCATTTGTGATAAAAAAGCCTTGTTTCACCCCCACCCTGAGTTTGGACCAGCCCAGCCTTGGGAGGAAGAGAAGGGCAGCAGTGACCGGGTGGGCTGCTTGCCAGGAGGAAAAATAACTTGTGCAAAAAACCTGCCTCCCCTCTAGATATTTTCCNGGAAGGAGGGAGGGATTTTGGGAAGAGAGAAAGTGATTAAGAGAATGTTTTGCTTACTCCTTTAACTCTGTAATAAATTCACTTAGCACTTTTAAATTTTGAGCCTGTTTTTGCCTGCTTTAATTAGAGGGTTTTCTCTTCTCTCTCAGTATCCTGATCTCACCTTGGAAAAATTTCCTCTCCCCTGTCCAGGCAGAGGGGAGAGAGTGGCTTTCGTGGGGGCTTTGGCATCTGGCCAGGGCTCAAGCCACGACAATGATGTACTTCATATCATGGAGCAGGGATTAGGAATGGGAAAGTATTGCATTGCTGCAGCCACTAGATTATAATGTAATTTCTTTCTGTGGTTCAGTAAGTATTTAAGTACCTTGTGAAATGGTGGAACATACTCAGCAGAAGACATTGAAAACTGCTTAATGATATGGATTTAATCATTTCAGGGAAGGGAAAAAAAAACCAGACTGAATTTTCAGCAGAACAAAGTGGGTGCCCAAATCAAGTGCTCTGTTGTAAATTTCCAGCTCATGCCCATGTCTTCCCATTCTTTTGACTTGTTTTGTTATAGATACCTAAATCAGTAAATTGTCTGCTCCACATTTTCTCTGCCCACTTCCTGTTTAGGATCGAAATTTAAAAAAATGAAGCATTTGATAAGCTATAATCTTAGCCAAGTATTTGCTACTGATGGTGTGGTTATTACAATTATTTCTTGTTGTTATTGTTTGGGGAAAAATTATGAATTACCTAAAGCTTCAGTATACAGGTTTTCTACAAGTACATAAATGTGCTCAGGAATGCTGTAATGGGATGCTAATTTGAAAGGAAGTGGGAAATGAATTTAAGTGTAGCTGAAGCAAATACAGGTCAGGTGAACTGGAGGTTGTGACTAAAATGAAAGGAGGGAGTAGGCAAAAAGTAGTTATTTACTTATGCAAATTGCCATCCTGCTATTTTGTACAGTACCTGAATCTGGCAAAGAATAACATTGGCTTTTTCCTTCTGTTCTCCCCCCATCATTTCCCTCTCATCTTTGTTTTTTGCTTATAAAGTTTTATATCCTCTTAGGCTTTCATATAATTCTGTTCACCTGTTGTGAAATAGGTTTCTGTGGGCTTATTTGAAAAGCCAGTTCCTTCTGTAACTACAATTGGATAGCAATAATCTCCTTTAGGTGGAATTTAGGGTATTCAAATACACTTGTAATTTTATTAATAACTTTTATAGCCAGATTATAGCAGAATTTCTACTAATACCTTTGTATTAGCTGTTGAACTTGCTTCAGTCAGCTGTACTTTATCCCTGTAATTGCAGCCTTTCTTTAATAACCTCATTATTTTGTAGCTTTGTCCTTGTGATAGTCTTACTCTTCTGTCGAATTTCTGAAATATTAACTCCTGTTGTTTGTCTGAAGCAATTTGTGCAGGACGTCATGTTATAATCGTTGTCACTAAGGCATTACTAAAGTTTAAAATCCATTCATCCCATTGGTTTTGTAGATGATCTACAAAATAGACTTAGGTTCTGCTTCTGCTAGTTTGTTGGTATGCTGGTGCATTCTCACTTAAAGTTATCTCCAGTAGCCAGCCCTCAAGAGCTTGGTAATTGAAACCTTTCCCTTCATTTTTGATGTTTTTTATATTGGCCTGATTGGTAGGAAGTGGCTGAATACTCTTCTCTGGCAGCAAGTCTTCTCATTATGTGCCAAATATCTAATGCATGTTTTGTTCATGACAATGTTTCGAGAGAATTTTGCCTGCTGTAGAAACCAAAAAAAAGATAAGACCATGCAAATGGCCATAATGGATTCAAGAATGAATTTGAGGAGCCTTAAAAAAAAACATTATTCATCTTATCAATAGAATTTGTATTTAGTGTGTGTTGATTTTCAAATTTGTGTCACCTTGTGTTCCCTCCCAGGATCTTGCCCACCTCCAGCCCCTTGATGGAGGGGGAATGTTGAGAGATGGCACTGATGCTGTGCCAGCCCTGCTCAGCAGTAGCCAAAACACTGGGGTGTTATCAGCACCTTTCCACCTACCAATGCAAAACACAGCACTGTGAAGGCTGCCATGGAAAAATGAACTCCAGCTTAAACAGACCCAATACACAACTTCTTCCTGAAACAGCCATTGCCTTCAAAGCACAATAGCATTAGGAGAAGGAAGACAGAAAATCTGTAAAGGAGAATAAGATGGAACTTTTTGTTTTCCATGGAACTTTTGTTCTATTCTAAATATCATCTTTACATTTTAATTTTCTTCAGTTTTAAAAAATGAAGTTCAAGCTGTTTATCCCCTAAAATACACTCAGCAATAAGGACTATGCATGAATCAGAGCTTTGAGAATTTTAGCAGTGCTGTCCAAAGGTCACCCCCTCCTCCTTGTTTTTAAAGTGTTGCATCAGTTATTAGGATGGAGACAGTACTGATGTAACTGTTTGGACTGAGTCACCAGTTTTATTGTCTTTCGTTACTTCAAAGTCTTTGAGATACTTAAGTGGTTGAGACCTTAAACCTTACAGATGATACTGTAAAATGGTTCTCAACACCAGTGCTGGTGAGGGACAGGTGTAGGATTAAATGCTTGGCTCAGGCCCCTGTTCTTCTGCTTTTAGGACTTTAATGTGAATAAGAGGAAAAAAGGGCTACTGTACAACAGGTGGTTGATTTTTGCATGCTGTTGGCAGTTCTTAAGTAACAGAAAGAGTTTTGTTTCTAGAAAAATCCTGTATTGGTTAAAATATTTATATCTGCTGCTATTTCATACCTTCCAGAGGATATGATTCAGCTAGCACATAGTCAAGGAAGGGTTTCTCTGAGGTACTTGGCAATGAATATGATTGTGAGGCTTTTGAACTGAGAGTTGTCAACAAAAGCAGAACTAGGTAAGTCCAATTCCCTTTGTTCCGGTCCTTCTTCTCGCTGGTACATGCCTAACCATCAGGGTGCCATGTATCACTCTCAGTTTTATTGGCCATGGCAGATAAAGAAGCCACTGCAGCAGCTGGGGAAGATTTAGATTTCAAACAGGGGAGAATGACAGGTGACTAGGCATAACAGAGCAGGAATTGAACACATGACAACAAACATGTGGAGTACTTGAAGCTGGTGCTGCATGACAGCATCTCCTTCGGACAAGTAAGTTGCTATCAAAGTTGCAACAGTAGCAATCTTCCACATGCAGAAAGACTCTTTTCTGTGATTGAACTGCTCTTTTAATGCACTTAAATGAGAAGTAAGAGGGCAACCAGCAAGGGCCTGTCCATATAACAGATTTCAATTAGAACCCAGAATCAGGCTAAGTCTGTAAGTCTGTGAAGGCTATAATTTGGATTTATAAAAAAGATTTATTTTGTGGTTTTGTTTTCTTTGGTATGTTTTGGACTGACATTTTGGCTCCATTTCTTCCACTATATTTTATAAAGGTCTACACATTCTGAGACAATGATACAGATAGCCACCATGAAACTCTGCAATGTGTACGTTGGTGATCTATGTTACCATGGTAAATCATTAATTCTTACAATAGATTGCAATTTTCTGCAGTGAGAATTAAGAATTAAACAATGTCATTGCTCTTCTGAAATTAAAACTGGGTTATCAGTGCCAATTGCTGAATCAAGCCAACTAGCCAAGTGTTAGCAAATTATCCTTGGAAGTTATTTATACTATCACTTTGTCAAGTCTGACAGAAAAGTCATTTATTTAGCCATGAGTATGTGATAGCAAATTCTATTTAATTTCTTTCCTGGGCAAAGTAGACCTCTTACAACCTAAATCCTCTGGTGATATTCTCTAAAATGTGCAAAAGTAGCACAGACTCTTGATTAGATTCCACTGGCCTAAGGACAAAAAGAACCTATTGCTTTTCCCTGTAGCATGTTTTCCTCCTTATTCATGCATGGCTTTTGCTATTCCAGCAACCTTTGGGATATTAAAGGCACCACCATCTTGGCATTTCTTATTTCAAATGCTGTAGGTATAGGACATTTTTAATTTCTGGTTATTACCTTTGAATAATTTTTTTGGGTGATTAAATATATTTTTATCTCCCATATATGTAGTTAGGTCAATCTGGCATGCTTGAAGACTCAGCAAAAATTGGATAAAGTTAATGTGGGGTTTGGTATATAACATTTCAATAATGGCATTGATTGACAGGTGATATATAAGTTTGCAGATGATACTGCTCTAGCATGTATTATTCAAGTACAACGTGTAGTAGTGTAGCAGGGAATGGGGACTTCCTCTGACAAAATAACACAGATAACACATGCTACATTACTAAATGGATATTATTTGGTAGTCTCTTTTATTAGTACCTAGTTAAGTATGCCTAAGGTAATTTTAAAGGCCAATTGTAAGGATTTTGTTTTCAGTTTGCAGGGCTTTCAGGTAAGCCTGTTCCTTGTTAGCAAATTCCTCGGATATTAGTCTCTTTAGGGGCCATATCAGAATTATACTTTTTGAGAAAATGTGGCCTCGTCGTGTTGTGAAATTTGTCGAGGTAATTTCTTTTGTGGAGTGCTGACAGCATATGTATCAGACAACAATGTACATCTGTATTAAAAGTGGTTCATAAACTTAGCTTTTCGTCCTTCTTTCCTTGCTTATTGTTCTTTAGTGGATCAGGGAGAGCAGCCAGGTTCTTTTTCACTCCTGTCTCAGCAAGTTGTTATTATAGGATCTGAACAGTAGAGGAGCTTTATTTGTTGAATATTTTCTAGAACAGTTTCATTGAAATTGATGGAACAATTGCTTTATTTGCTGTATATTAAAAAGTCTTAGAAAAAGAACTAAGCTGTTTTGCATCAGGGGCATTGTCTTTTGCTTAGCTTTTAAAAGCATTTCAGAGGCTTTTCCCTCCTAAAGCTATCTGTCTGCAAATGAAAGCTTGGATAGCTGAATTCATTAGGATAAAAAAGGGTATTTGGTTCTGCTTGCTTAGCTTTTGTGAAATGAATAATAAACACTCAGTATCAGTTCATTAAGATGAGAAATCTTAGTGAAATATAACCTTTCTTTTGTTTGCTGCCAAATATTTGCTAGTTTACATTGGGATGCTTGCTTACCTTTTCTTATTTGTTAGCAAATGGACTTTCAGACTTTTTAAGAGCCAGCCCCTCAAAGATATTAAGTATAGGCTTGCCATTTGTTTTCACAGGGAACTGACAATCTAAAGAAATGTGAGGCTCTAGCACTCCATAACTAAGTGGAGTATTAGAGATTAATTAAACAAATCAGGATGGGTGGGAGGGAGAAATGCTAACAGGGAAGCAGAAGGGTAGTGGTACAGATTGATTCCCTTTAGAGTAAATGAGACAATTGATAATGTAGCCCTTTGTTACCAGCTTAACTCTCTGATTCCTCCTTTCTGTATGCTGTTCTTATGATAGGAAAAAGCTGAAATGCAATTCTGGTTTCTGACATTTGCATACCTTCAAAGAAATTCAGTTATCTGAAAATTTCTGCTGTTGTGTGCTGAAGAGGTTATGTACCTGCAGTTGTATGCAGACCTATGCACGTGAGAAGCTTAGTTTTGTGGAAAATTTTAGTTTCATTTCATCACTTCTAGTTCTGTGGATACTCTGACATTTTATCAGGCATAGATTTTGTTGTCAAGGCGAGGGGAGGGTGGTAGCAGAGGATAGCATTTGTGAATCTGTGAGAGGCTATAAAACTCAGCTTGTGATTCTCCTGGTCACCTGTCTTAGTGTCATATTTCCAGGGAGTTGTATCTGAACTGCAGTTACAAGGAGCTGTTAGCAGAATGGCAGTGCAGGGTTTTTGTGAAAAGCAAACCCAGTCAGCTGATTCTTGTGTCTTAAACATACTGGTGTCACCACGTCATTTGTTGAAATGGAAGATGAAAAGGAAAAAGAAGTATCGTCCAAAAGTATACATATAACTCAGTTTCAAATTCCCATGGAAAGAAATTTAACTAGATTCTAGATGGGAATTTCAGCTACAGTTTGTGCTTAAATTAGAAGAAGCCCCAGACAACCTGATAGACCTCTTGCTACTTGTTATGATTGCCTCTGGTACAGTGTATTTTGGTAAAGTGTATTTTGATTAAAACTCTTCATTACAGGAACTTACTGTGAAAGCAGATTTTGTCTGAACTCCAGGGGACACAAACACAATGTACCTTGTGCTGAACAGTGGTTGCTGAGAGGGGTCACTTTTGGCTCTACATTTAGTCCCAAGTTCTTTGGTGACTAACTCCCAGAATGCTTACTTGCCTCTCTTCCTTTCAGATGTAGAAACAGATTTCTGACTTATTTTGAAATGTAAGTTTCTGTTTCTTTGTCTGTCATATTTTTAAGTCAGCAGTAACTCAGTAGAGCCCCAGTGTCTCCTAATAGACTCTCACAAAGAATGCAACGCTGTCATAGAAGTAACTAATTAAGACTCCCTGGCTAAAGGCTATTTCTATTGGATTCATATTAGCATTGCCTACAGGACAGACTTTTCCTGCGGAAGAACAAGCCATGCACTAGAATACATGGAGTGGCAGCCAGCATTAAATCATCTTGGAAGAAGAGGACCTAGGAATCCAGGAAGGGACCTTGGGGATCTGTGTTTCATGTCTTCAGAAGAGCTGACCTTTGTGTGCCATCATATTTTTGTTCAGGCTGCAAGTATGATGTCAGAAGCCTCCCTAAGTTAATATGAAATGTGTCTCATAGCTACTTTTGGTCATCAACTCAGCTACTGCCTAGAGATTGCAGATGTTAAAGTTGTACTGAAGTTTTAATTTTGCTTCAAGGTTTTGTCTGAAACAACTGATATTTTTATAGGGATTTGTAAGGATTTATTACCAAGAAACATTTTGCCACTGATTTTTTATTTTAATGTTTGAAAATTGCAAGCTAATTTGCCAGACTTCATAGATTATGCACTAGGACAATATTTTCTTTAATTTTTTTTTCATTTTATTGCTAAGTTAATAATAAATAAACAATTGTATCAGCCAATGGAAAACAAAAGTCCAAGATGTATAAATATTTGGTTTTTATGGGGCCAGAAAAGTGTCTTAAGATCCACCAGAATTTGAGGAGGTTCGGGTAAGTAAAATAAAACAACTAAGTTTGTTTGACTGTTTGTATGAAAGAGAGCTTCTTTTTAAATTCAGTCTCCCTACATACTCTTTTGGGAAAATTCTCAAAACATTTTTCTCCTGGACATAAATACATGACTCGATGTTTTGAACAAGTGCTGGTTCACAATTCAGGTAAAATTCAACACGTGCCAATGTGCTGTTCTTTCCTACAGATATTGCCAGGAATTAAAATTTTTTTGTAGAAACCTACCATCAACTCAGCCAATTTTGAAATACTCTTTTTCCATCCTAACCTTAGCTCAATGTGTTGCTCTTATTAGAACTACCAGCTGATGATCTGTCCAGTTTTTCTCGTTAATTTTTAATGCAGTATTCTTTCACTTTTCCATTGATTAAAATGTTATATAAATGCATATCATACTGTTAGAAATTTCATCTCAAGTCTCATCAGATTTGTCGGAAAAATAAAGTGATGAGGAAGCATGAAACAGACAAATCTGAAGTTTTTTTGCTAGGAAGGTAAAGTATAGCCAAGGAAAAAAACCCCTCTTTAATTCCTACTCCATTTACACCAGGCCATTGTCACTTTACAGTACTGTGTTGCAAAGAATGGGTTCATACAGGGTCAGGTACCTCCTGTGACTCTGTCCTACATTTCTGCTAGCTCAACGTTTAGACAAGACAACATCTAGGCAAAGCTTACAGCAAAGTCTGTTGTTTTCAGTACAAGGCAACTATCTATTTCACTTACACCTAAAGCTGTTTGTGCTTGTTGGCAGTTGTTTTTCTAGGTGGCTGGTGATGGTGATGGTGATGTAGGAGGAAAGGAGTAGGATATCTTGGGACTGCTTCTTTAAGCATAACAAAGTCACAAACCTGCAAATACACTGGCCATTTCAGCTAGTGTTGATAGATTCAGTTGAATAAGGAGAGGGTAACATTAGTATTGACAGCTGACGGTACTCAAGAGCTGTCAAAATCATGACACTTTTTTAAACCTTTACCTTTTTATTAATTAAAAAAAATTAAAAGTAGGTGCCTATAAAATTCATGTGTCTTTTCTCTGACTGTGGGAGCTAAAAGTAATAGCTCCTTGAGGTAGGTTTTAAGTAAGACATAAAATATTGAGACACTTTTATAAAGCTGAAGCAATCAGTTTGAAAAAGTTTGACAGGGACAACACCACCCTCTTTTCATGGTTAGGAAAGCAGCTTTTGCCCTTTAAACTTCAGTTTTACTGCCAGACGGTATTGGGAAACACTGTTCTGGGTTGGAGTGTGAAGTTTCCCATTATGACAGGGAGTGACCTGGCATCTCCTGTCAGTCACAGCTTAAGTGAAAATCTATGTCATAACGTGATTTTTCCGTGCACAAGCCTGCTTCTAAACTCTTGTTTATGTTTAAATCTATAATTGACATGAGACTCTTCCTTAGTCCATCCATTGTCAGTTTAACCTACCAAAGCAGTCATGCAGCTCCTGTCAATGAGGTGTTACATTTAGAGGGGTTTTAACAAACGTTGCTCAATGGAAAAAGTAAGATAAATGTGAAGCCCTTCCCTACAGTTGATCTGTGAGGTTTTAAAAGGGTATAACAACATTTGTTTTGCTTTAAAAGGAGAGTGGGCACAAAACTTGAGATAAGGTGAAAAAATAACCCCTTACCCTCAAAACAATTCAGCTTTACCCCGGACCCTCATTCCCCCTCTATTAATTGTATTTTCTGTCTCATGATTGCAGAGGCATTAATGATCCACAGAGAGTCTGAGTCCCCTTGGCACAGTCCTCATGCTGTGCTAATACTCAGAGCAGAGTTTACTCCTCTGCATTATAGAGGGACAACTGCATAAACCTTCACAAGGTCACATCTCCAGAAAGGCAAGACAAATGAAGGACTGGAAAAGCTAGAAAGCACATTCGTTAGATCCAGACTGTATCAAGAGTAGCAATAGGATGCAAACTCTGTTTTGAAAGAAGAAGCTGTCAGAGAGAGCAAGAGAATTATTAGTAAAGGTAAAGGGATATCTGGGTCTGAGTTGGGGGAAGGAAGAGGCTGCAGGTCTGTATCAGTCATCATCCCTTTCTTCTTTGCAATGGAATTATATTTCTTGTTTTAGTGTATTGCTTTCAATGCTTTCAATACTGTTGAAGGCTTATTGCTCTACAGGCCTGGAAGAAGTTTTTCTTCAATGATCCCACATACCCTCATGGTGTCTTCGCAGCAGCTTGCTGTAGGCTGTATCTCTGCTTCCCAGAGGATTTGACAGCTCTATAAGCTTAAAAGAAAGTTAGAGTCACATGGCAAAGAAGTAATATTGTGACATAATAACTAGTGTGAGACCTTAGAATTATAGCATGAATATCAAGATGAAATATAGGCAGGATCTGTGCAAAAGGTGCTGAGGAACTTGAGTTTGTCATAGAGAATGAGAAGCTGGCATGAAAGATAAGGAGTGACAACATTCTGGCAAGACCTGAAGGATGAAGATTGAGAATTGATCACAGAAAGATGATTAATAGCTGTTGAAGTAGATGACTTCACAGTTTTATTTGCTTAGCAGGAAAATGGAAAAGTTGTGGAAAAACTGAAGCAGAGAAGCGGGTGACAACCAATATACCAACACAGAAATTATTTCCATGTTTTGAAGATCCAGGAGATTAAACAGAGATCTCATTTCAATCTGCAGATGTTTGGGTTTAGGTCAATAGCTTAAAATTACACTTGCAATATGAGAGTTTAGTCCAGTCCTTGGGATATTTCCTCTTGTGAAAATTTGTCAGCACTCAGAACTTGTCAATTGGAATAGCTGGTCTCTTCTTGTTATTTTGTTTGGCTGGAAAACAGAAAAAAAGATTGGGGCAGGGAAATGGATTTTTTAATATGTATAGGCAAAATTCCACTTGCTCATTCACCCAAAACAAGTAGCTGTTTTGATAAGTTACAACTTTAAATATTTTCCTCAGTTATAACAGGAAGCACAGTCAAAGAACTTTTATACAGAATATTCATTCAATTTTATGCTATGATTTAATTATTGTGCTTGAATGAGGTTATTTTTCTGTCCTTAAATTAATTAGGAATTTTGTCCATCTTCTTGGATAAGAGGCTAAGGAAGTGGATTTCTTAGAACAGGAAAAGTAGAAAGTTTTCTTATTTTGTTTTAATTCTGAGTGAAATTATTTCAACATCTGTGTCTTAAGTAAGTAAAAAACCACACAATTAATGACTGCTCTGTGAGTTGAAATCCACCCCATTTTCTACACCCTTCAACTAACAACTCCTAGTTATCTTTTCACTTTTCTTTCTGAATCTAAGACTTACAAAGATCAGTTGCTGTGAAGCTCATGGAAAAACAAATAGGCAAACAGGCTTTAAAGGCTGCCTTTCTGTGCAGCAGAAGTTATTACACTTGTGCTCAAAAATGAGATATCAGTAGGGAAATAAGTGGTATAATGGTGCCAGTGCGTGCTGCATGGTGATTTTTCTTAAAGCATTTTTCATATGTGATTACATATTGTAATATTTTTCTTAGGTAACATTAGTTCCCTTACTGTCCTAGTTTTGTAGGAAAGCTTGCAATCCTACAGCCAGAGACAAGTTAAAACCTCTGAATTTTGGGGGTGAAGATGATCAGATGATCTTCAGTGAAAAATCTAAAGAAGGAGGTGGACATTTTCATCAGAGAATAAAAAGTCCAGGAAAAACATAATTTGACTTGGAAGTGCTTCAGACCTGCAATTTAAGGCAGTGGAACAAGTTCTGCAATAGTTGTTTCCAAACATGTGAAAAAGAGAATAGGTTTTTATTCAAGCTGTTTTCACCAATAAAGTAGTGGTTTCTTCTGCAAACATGATTCTGAACCAATTAAAGTCTGGGCCACCTTCATAGTTCAGTAATACACATAAAGAACAGAAAGAGAGACAATGGAAATTGAATTAGTTAATAATGAGTGTCACACAAGCTTGGTGAAAACAGGTTTTTTACTTTTGCTTCTGCTGTTGTAGTAAGCTGCTTTTACATTGAAAATGCCAATGAAAAAAATATATTGCTCAACTGTAAATATTATCTGTTTACTAGAGATAATTGGCTGGAAAAAGGTGTGTGCAAAAATTTGGTTGATTATCAAGAGCTGATGCTCTGTCTTTTACAAAAGAACTTGAATATGACTGTGAATCTCTGCTGAGAAATATAACTGAACTGAGCTTCTTCAGAGTTCTGTGATGTGCAGCAGTAATTCCTTGCTGTCCTCTCTTAGGCATTATGTAGTCTTATGTATTATATCAAGTCCCCAACATAATGCAAGTGAACAGATTTGAAGAATATAACATAATTTTATTTTAGTACCTTTCATTTCTCCATTGCATAAAAGCACTTTGGAAAGCAAGGAACTAAACTCTATTGTTGAGTCACTATGTGTCTTGAAATGAAACATCATTTTGCACTCAGCAATAAACTACAGGGAAACTTGAGTACAAGAATAGAATTAGGAATAGAGAATCAACTGGGAATTTAAACAGCTCTGTTCACTCCATTTTGTTCGTAGGTTTTTTTTTTTTTTTTTTTTTGCAAAAATGACCCCATTTCCAGATGTGATAGGGAGTTTACTGAGGTTCTGAAATATTCCAAGGCATTTTTTCCTTTACATTTTAATAGCCCTTGAACTTTGGGGAGCTGACCAGCACTGGAAGTGTCAAGATACCTTGAGAGATGCTGTTGAGAAATTCCCAGCTGGGTTCAGAAGTGTTGGGAATCCTGAAAGACAAGCAGTTCTTATATTGAGTCTACTCCCATTTGCAGACCACAGAGGTCTGAATCTCATTTATTCCAATACTACTGAATTCCTTAGGTATGACACATGGTCAAATCAGTGTAAGTGAGGTCTAAATCCAGCCTTCAAAGGACTGGATAGTTTATTGCAAAGACTTTTTGAAATTCTGTGTGCTTATCTAAACTGAAAATAAATGCAAAACTTTTTGAAGTTTTCCTGTTCACATGCGAGAAAAAACCCAAAAGTACAAATGTTATACAAAATTGTTTTAAAAATAATTTTGGGAAATCACAATTCTCTTTTTATTTTTGTATTGTCATTTTCTCTTGGAGAAGTACAAAGTTGGTGAGTCAAATGAATCTAATTTGTTCTTGGTTATGTGAATAGGTTTTACAGAGGTAAATTAATTTTCAAGAGGTGAATATGGACTCTGACCACTGTTAGGATATATCTTTTGTACTTTCTTGTTAGCAAATCACCAGAAAAATTACAGCAGCTACAGTGTATCTATGAACTTGTAGGTATTGTTACCCCCTCTACAAGAAGTAGACACTTAGTAGTCGACATTGAGGATGTTGTATATTTCACTTAATCTCAGCTGCCAGTTTAATGATCTCAGCTCTAATGATCAGTGAAAAGAATGACGCTTTCACATAGTGGTTCATCCCAGCCTTTGTTCAGACGGGGAAGATCAGCTTTGGATGTATCTGTCTTCCTAGATGGATGACAGAGGGAGCCCTCACACTTGCTATAAACAAAAACAACGAGCAACCAAGCTCCTTCACAGGAAATTAATCATCCTTGTCCTCAAAAAGAAAGGAGAGAAATAGATACAATGGAGACTCTTATGGTCTTTAGAAGACTACTGGATTTCCATTGGAGGGTCCTCAGACTCTTCAAAGCAGGTTAATGTAGAACACTGTGTAAATTTATGAATGAATATCTGATATTTTTAGGATGGGTACACAAAAGAATCTGAAACTTAACAAATAACAGACATTTTGGGAAACTTTAAGCTGTGTTGCCTTTCAGTCTGGTTTCTATTCCGTATTGTCCCTAGGTATTAAACAGACCTTTCTTGGAGTGTTCTTCCCTTCTGAGAGTTGTCTTCTCTACACAATTCTGGCTATTTGTGGTACTAAGGAGATATTCACTGTTAGCAGCAGTAGTATCAGTTTGGCTATAGAGAACAAGACATTGAGGTTCTATTTCCAGAAATGTTCTGTCACCAATATAATAGACTCCAGTGGGTACTCATTTGATTATGTAAGGTCATTTTAGAAATATGTTTTCCTATGCTGGTGAAGGACTACTTTTTTGAGTTAATAGCATATAATCTTTTTCACCAAAGGGGTCTGAACACTATGGTCTATATAATAAACTATTTTATCTAAATAGCTACCCTGCTTGTCCATCTTCATTAACAAACTGTTATGGTCCATAGAAGACTATGAGAGAGGAACACTAATGAAATGTAAGATATGCATTAAGAAATTTTAAAAAATTGTAAAATCTATTCTTATATTGTTATATTATTTGCTTTCTATATATTTATTGCCAAACAAGAGAACATATGCTGATTAATATATAAATAAGGAATCTTACTTTCATACAATCAAAAAGTGAAGAAAAAGGGAAAGGCAAATTTTGCTTCAATCCGTCCTTTACACCTTCTATAAGATTTTGATCAGCAACCTTTCATGACCAACATTATCTTATTTCTCAGTGCCAAGATTATGTAGGAATTTCATTAAGATGCAAGTATGATCAAAACAATCTGGCTTTACATTCTCCCCATTCAAAGTCAGGACTGTTTGAGGTGCCCTAGAGTATATTCTTGTGGGAATCTCATGCAGATATAGATGTCATTTCAAGTGGCTGGACCTGTTGTGGATAGTTCTAGGTTGTCTGGGCTCTACTCAGATATTAAGCTAGGACACTGATTTGTTCAAGTGATGTTGCACTGGTATAAATTTTCAATTTTTACCAACTGCATCTCCCTTTGACGGTTTGAATATTTCTATCTTTCAGTCAAACATGCTGACATAATCTTATCTATGTGAATAGTGAGGCTGAGCTATCACAAATTGATAAATTTCCTTTTTTTTCCTATTCTATTTTTGTCATGGTCTTTTAGCTATTTTTAATTCAGGTGATCTTATCACTAAGTCCATATGAATAAACTTTCCAAGAGATTGAAATAGATCAAACTTTCAATTGCTTCAAAACATGCTGTTTCTTGTGTGATTTCTCCGGTAACTGCTTTTGCACATCCTAAGGCATTCATGTTCGTCTGCAAAAGCTATTATCTGAGCCCATGTTCCTTATTTTTTTAACCTATCTAATTTTAATGTATCTTTTCAATGAAGCATCACTACGTTATTTCAGGATGGATAAAATTGTCACCTATGCTCTTTTGTAGGTAGGGATTGTGAATGGGTGCCTGAGTGCCTCAGTTGAACAGCTGTATGAATGAGTAGGGCTCGTTGACTACTCACTGAACCTCATTTGGTTTGTCAGAGCTCCACATCACTTTAACAAGTTCAGATGTACCATATTACCACTTAGCAATTCCTCAGTCAGTGACTGTATTTCTAAATACAGTTTCAGTGTTCTGCATGTGATCTTGTGTTCTACTTCTTCCAAGGTCTTTCTGAATGCCTCTTCTGAATACTGAATTTGATGCTAAGAGTGTGTTAAAAAAATGCAGATAATGTTCAGATTTTCAAGGTTTTGCAAGGTTTTCATGCTTTTAACTTTATTTAACTTTTTTTTTCTATTGTCTGCAAGTGGGTTATGAGGAGGTTGCAAATTCTTCATAATGACTTGCAATATTTGCATTTACATACTACTTCCCTGGCAGATGCTTAGAAGTACTTCATGCAGGTAAATATGCCTTTTGTCTGTTTTTTTGTTTTTTTTGTTTTGTACTTGACAGGGTTATTCTATTTCTGAAAGTGCAATGAAGCAACAATGATCTTCCAGCATTCTTATGGTAAGCACAAGGACTGCTATGAACCTCCTATGCTAAATCTCTGATGTGTCAAAAGGCTGTGCCTTATAATGCCTTTCACAGGGAATTTTATTTACAAGATGCATCTTAAGTGTAGCTGCTGTAATTCCTTCTGCATGTCACAGCTGTACCGTTCTACACACGTAAAATTAATTCATTCCAATAACTACTGCTCTACCTCTGCTTCTGTTTCTGTCACCACTAATGGTGTCTTAATTCACACGGGTCTCTTGCCCCCTTTGAGCCTGGAGGAAGTGATCCTTGAAAATGAATCAGCTTTTTTGGAGCCCTTTTCCCTGCAGGACTTGTTCCCATGGGATTCTTCCAAGAAGATCCCTAAAGAGGCTAAAGTTAGCTCTCCTGAAGCCTGTGGTTACAATCTTACTCACTGCCCTTCTTCCTCCTTGCCCAGTATTGAACTCCACAATCTCATGGTCAATGCAGCTGAGGCAGCCCCCAACCTTTACATCTCTAAGATGAGATGTTTGTTAGAGATTCGTTGTCACTATGAGGTCAACCCACACACCATTCCTTATGGGATGCTCCACTACCTATGACAAAAAGTTGTCATCAGTGCTTTACAGGAGCCTTCTGGTCTGTTTCTGGTTCTCTGTGTTTCTTCATTCACCTGAATGAGGAGTGATTTTTTTTGTTGAGTAAAAAAGAATATAAAGTCACAACAGTTTAAGTTGGTTGTTCAAGTAGCTTTTCCATAATAATTAAGTAGAATATTGAAGTGTAATAATAATGCAAGAAGTAATACAGAAAATGCTGATATAAAGAGGACAAAAAAGCTAAGAAAAAGCATATCTTAATTGATATGGCTAAGAGATGACTATGACATTGTACGACAAGTAGAGAAAATACAGGTGGTAAGGACGTTTCTTCAAAGCTATCTCCCTACCTAATGTCTGTTGCAAGTTGAACGAATTTACACAGACCATACTCTTAATATAAGAAAAAAGGACTTTTTTTAAGGAAACAAGGAAAAGTTACCATGCACAGCATGTTCGTCATAGTGATGTTCAGATCTCACTGTACATGTAGCCCAATGTCCATTGATCCTGCTGAGCTGTGCGATGAAGGAGATTTTATCCACACACATCCCATCACTCTGGGAGACATTATATGAGCAAAAACTGACTTGATACTCAAGCTGGGCTGTGCTGCTCTTTTCCTTGCTCCTTTGCTTCCATAAATGGCTCTCTGCTTTGCATTGGCTCGCTACGTAAAATTTGATTTCTTGCAGTGTTCAGGTTTTTACCAATTGTAGGTGGGAAAAAACATTTGAATTGCTGCACATGAAAATACACTTGCTATAAGCAATCTCACTTTATGTAAACAGCAACAAACTGCTTGCCTTGGAGAAGATCACCTGGAGGCTGAAGTGTCAGAGGTACATTCTAGTGCAGCACTAAGGACTCAGGCCATTCTGACTTCATGGCAGACAAGAAAGCAATGACTTCCACCAATACAGCCAAGTTGTACTAGTGCATTTAACTTCTTGATATCTGTAAACCCACCGTTTTGTATAATTTAATAATAATAGTGCAAGCTAATTGAATTTAATGTAATCAAAACTGAAGGATAGTAAGCATGTAATTGATGAGAAGCCCCTAAAACAGCTGTTCCAGATTTCACTGCCTGACAAGCTAGAAACTAGAATTTTTCTGATCTCTTAATAGCAGTTTAACATCCCATTACATGCTTTCTATATTCAACATTAAAGCATTCTTTTTCCTCCTTTGTTTTCCCCAGTCTCACAGGTAGCAAATTCCTCCTGGTCTTCATTTTACTTGACTGAGAACAAGTCAGTTTCATCTAAACTTGCTCCATATGATGGGCTTGTCGTTGCTCAGAGCATACCAGTATTCACTCTCTACATCTGTTCTACATCTGAGCTCCTTGTACGTAAATATGTGTCATGAAATCTGTATTTTAAATTTGGCATCACATAATGTTTACATTTACCTAATTCAACTAGAAACAGCTTGACTGAAATACCTTTTAATCTTATTAGTCACTGCTGTTTCTCTTTGCTGGTTAATGGTCTTGCTGTGATTAGCTAAGCTACCTGTGTTTCTTCTCCTTCAGTTCTAGCTGATGCTAAAAAATCCAGTCATTTCTTCACTTCAGGATCTTGTTTTTTATTTTACCGTTACATTTCTGTTTCTTTGTATTTCAAGGTCACCTGGTTCTTCCTATGTGTTATTTCATTTATCTCTTGAATAGATAATGTCTTTGTGCTGTTGGCCAGTTTCTTAATTTAGTCACAGCTTTTGTAATAAAGAAATGAATGACAAGAATTAAATAATCCAAATTCTAAAATACTGAGCAAAATTAGACAGTGAGCAAATATCTTGAAGGCTACTTTTTTCAAGGCAATATCACATAATGTCCCCTCTACACCTTTCAAATCCTTTACCTCTGTTCCCACTGGCTGTTCTGTCTGTGGTCCTACTTCCTGTATCACTGTCAATTCTGAAAATGGGAAAACCAATCTGTTCTGTAGCACAGTGGCTGAACTTCTTTCTGGTTGATCTTTTTGAGAAATACAATACCTCTGTCAGGAAATTCAGACTTACATCTGAGTTTTGTAACTTCGGCCTCCATTTCAATAAACTAGAATATTTTCTGAGAGAATATACTTAACTTGATCTAAAACAACAACTAGATCTTTAATTTTTATTTACTGCAGGAAAATTGGATTTGTTAGTAACACTTAGTGTCTTTCCACTTTCATTCCATGAATAAATTCTGTCCTAAACTTGTCTTAGCTATTTCTGAAGTTTTCATGCTGAACAATTCTCTTCCTTTCTGCTTAATGTTTTGTTAAATGATATATCTCAGCAGGCAGTTCCTGAGTTCAAGTAGTTTTGTTCAGCAGTCTTCTGGATAATACAGAGCCTGTCAGTCGGAATGGAATCAGTGTGGTTCTCTGTGTTGTCATGCAAATTCTATATCCACTTAGCTGGGTTTTCTTTTTTTTCTGGTCATTAAAGACCAAACAAAGTTTATTAAATGCATAATCTGTTAACAGACCCTTCAGCAGGCCAGTTTAGCTAGCAGGTATACATTTAGAAGGCAATTCTGCTCTTTCTTGGATATACAGATTATAGTTTAGCTTGAAGATGAAAGATTGATGTAACATCTCAACTAGGTATTATGTTTGTATTTCATCATGCTGTAGAGATGATTTTAGGCTTTCTAGAGAAGTTTGTTTCATATCAATGGCAAATCATGTATATGTATTTTGAGTTATTTCTATGTCTTTCAAGTTATCACTATATTGAATCTATTCTTTAAAAGTAATGATATGTTTCTTAATAGCAACAATAATAAGGAAACAGCACTTGTAATTTTTGTCTTTAAAGCCATGTTATATCTGGTAGGTGGGTAGCTGCTCAAAGCAGGAAGGTCAGAAGAACCCTCAGTTACCAATGCTACACCTCTGCAGTACAGCCAGTTAAAATTCAGATTCCTAATGAAATTTGGCATTGTCTTACATGTGTTGTCCTATCTCTTCTACCTTTTGGCGCTGAATGCTAAGTAAGAAAGATGGCAAAGCTCTGCTCTGCCTCCAGTGTAAGCAGGCAGTAGCAATGGCTGTCTTCAGAGGCAGAGGTTTAAAAGGAACTTAATAGAAGCTGTGTGGTTTGAGACAAATGTTCTTGTTAGATCTTGGAGTTACTGAACTTTATTTTTTGTGTTATTGATAGATCCAAACATACAAATAGATACAAACAACTTCATGTTTCAATTATTTTACAGCTGGATCATTACTAGTAGTTTCTCTTATTTAATTTTTGGAATTAATGAAAAGCATATTGCTTAGTAACATTCATATTTAATTAACTTTGTCTTGAAAACCATTATCACTGACTTATTTTCCTGTAAATATGTCTGAGTCTTGTATGTTGACAATGAGTAACAAAATCACACCAAGATTCATGATGTGAGCAAAAAATAAAAAAGATATGAGCAGGAGTCTGGGTCCTACTTCCCCTTGCTAGAAATCATAAGCTGCTCCCATAATTTAGAAGTTAAAGTTTTTTTAAAACGCCATGAATCCTACATGGCAGAAGCAATACCAACTGCATAGTCAAACTTTGATACATCTAATATGTTTGTATGATAAACAATAAAAATCTATTATTTGGGGGCAGTCAATTCTGTCATAATCTTACAGGTTATTTCGAATGTTCAGGACTGAGAATCCTTATTTCATACAAAAATACTATTAATATTCTGAAAAATGAATAATTCAGAGATGTTAATTTCTTCAGGTTATTTTCTTCTTTCTCTCTGCCTTCTCCTGGGGGATAATTGACTGAAGATGAAAAAGGGCAAAATATTTCTTACATTTGCAAATGTTCTGTAGGTGTTTATTAGAAGAGTGAAGGTCAAGAAAGTTGGTTGTGATGACAGAGGATAAAATTAGCAGGGCTTACATTGGTTTGTAGGTCTTCTGAGAATGTATTCAGAAGTCTTGGACTGGGTCCAGCCAATGCTTTGTCCAACCAAGAACATTAATTCACCTGGCAACAAGTAGCATTTTGCTTGTCAACCATAGTGCTTTTTAAGAAAAATCAGTTTTCTTGGTTTATTTATTTATTTATTTTTTTAACTGAAGCTCAACCTGAAGAGTGACCCAAGATCTTGACCATTATGGAAATTTCTGCATGGAGACTAGGGTGCAAAGATGAATGAGCTTATGGTCCCTACATGGTAAGTTACAAAGTTCTCTGCTGGCTTTCAGACTTGACTGTAGTTTCTGGAGTTCTGTTTTCTGTCCAAGACTAAGTTGTTTTAATCTTTTTAAGCATATCCAGGAGACATAGGATCAGGTTATTTAAGGCAAATAATTATGGAGTGTTCTAGTCAAAGTTAAGTACTTCTCCCTCAATATTACTGTATCATGAAAAGTTCCTATCAGGGAAGAAAAAGAATTCTCAAATAACTTGTTTTAGGTATGGAGTAGTCAAATAGATGAGAAGATACCTATTTGCAAAGTGTGTTTTGCTTACCTTAGAGTGTAATCTTAATTTTGATCTGACTAATTTTCAGTTTTTCTTCATCCATGAGCCATCTCCATTAAAAAGCAAATTAATTTGGTGAGGGTGATACACCTGTGTGATGTGAAGGGCAAACAGAACCATGTATCATTAGCAAACACATTCAAATTTGAGTCTAATGTCTAATCAGTTTTCCAAATAGTGAAAGGTGAATGGCCTTTCTGACTCTTTATGTGTGAGTTATCTAAAAATTTAATTTCTTGCTTTCTCTCATGAGATGTGCTTGCTTTGGAAGAGTTAAGTGCCACCTTATGAGAATACATCCTTATCCAAGCAACCACACACAAAATAGAAGTATACGATAGCTCAGGCTATGAAAGTTAATGGAGCAGAATGCTGTACAAACTATGAAGTACCTCTTTAGATGACAAATTTTGGTTTCAGGATGGAAGCACTGAACAACACAGAGAGATCCCAAAAATATAAGATGAGCATTAGCCTTATATCTATGGGATAGTCATAGCATGGCTAATGTGTTTTTAGTTCTGGATGTGGTGTGTACAGCATCAAATTACTGATAATGGGTACTTGAGCTTTACAGACACTTCTCTGAAATTGCTGAGGAACAGAAAGAGGTCAGAGATCACTAAGAGATCGATTTCAAAAGAGGTTCATCATCGTTTTTGGTGTGAGAAGGGCCCATGAGAAGTGCTAAATGACTAATATTTTCTGCAACTTTCGTACACGCTGTTTTTAGTATATTTTTGTTAAAAGTAAAATTCCTTGGTTTGAAATTCCTGAGTTATTTGTCAGAATTGATCTAATAAGCATCATTAAACATTTCTTCTCAGTGTCTGGTAGAAGAACTGAACAGCACTAGGATTTTGAATCCCTTGCTAGGAGGAGTAGTTTAAGAAGATAGAGAATATGCAGAATCTAAGTAAACAAGGGAGTTTTATATAGCTTTAATACTTTCCCTTTCTTGCCACAGTTGATTTGCCTGAGGCATCATTGTAACAAAAATTAGATGACTACTAGATTTATTGACTGACTGTATGTATAAGCTTTTTCAGCATGCTTACTTGAAATATTGAAGGAGGGAAATGAGAAATGTTTTCATGCTCTGCCATTCCTTAGAACTTTAATGTGGTGGATGTTACCAGAGAGGTTATAACCAACTGTTGCAATGGCTAGGGTACTTGGTAGAGTACTCAAAATTACAGGGAACTTTTCCTAGAGAATCTTGTCTCGGAGGTTGCAACCAATATATAAGCCCATCTTGCTCCTGGGAAAAATTCTCAACAAACAAGATGTGTTTCTGTAAAAAATAAATCTTAGTTTTGACATATTATGGTGAAAACCTATTTTATTGAAAAAAATCTCATGCAGGCTGTGGCCTACAGTCAGACTGAAGAGGTTTGCTGTAGAAGGTGGAGGTGGAGGCCTGTCTGTTTTATTCAATTTCCTCTGGGACAGATTTTTTTTACTAGGAACTTGAGGAATACACGGTCTGTTAATTTAAAAATGGCTCATTAAGATATAATAAGCCAAAGCACACTTATTTGATTACTTGTTCTGTAGTCTCCTAACATTGACAAAATGAAGATGAGTGCTTGTTCATGGCCTTAACTGGGGTATGTGTGATCAAGACTAGACACAAATGAACTGAGCCAAAGGCCAGAAGCTGATAAACTACCTTGGAGATTTCTAACTGAAAGAATAGAAATTATTATAAGTTCTCAAAGCTATCTTAGACCAAGACTATTATTTTGCAAAGTCCACATGCAATATGTGAATCTGATTATCATCATTCATTTTGCTTTTAAAATAGATAATATTAAGAAGACAAAGACAATTTTCTAAGTTTCTACCTTACCTGTCTACATGTCTCCCGGGGTGCCATGGGATGGACAATCATAAACTAAAGAACACCACTGGCATGTAAAGAATTTGTGAGTGTAAGAACAGGGATGACTGGCTTGGTGAGAATGGTTGTTTAAACCAGAGTGTGATTCATAAATATTCAGGAAGCAAGTAAGCAGTTTGTTTAATTCATTCAGAGAAGACAATGTAGAAAATTGCCGTAACTTCTATGTTGTGTTGTGAAATTTTGTTTTAAGAAGTGCTTTCAAAGAATGCTGACTTCCACATGTATCCTTTACCATCAGCACAGGGAGGAGTTGGAGCCTTCTGTTTAGACAGCTTTTCCATCATGTTCACAGGATTTCATCTCTGATAAGAGAAGAAAAACTTGGAGAAACCCTCAGATATGTATTTGGCAATTTTTTGAGGAATGGTTTACATAGGAGAGAGAAATAGTTCATCAGCACAATGTGGAAAGCTATTATGAACAGAAGCAGACAGACCTAGACATTGGTTTTAAATTAATGGAAAGAAAAAATTCTCAAAGTGGAACTAGTAGTAAAACTGTCAACAAGGAAAAAAGTATTAAAAGTCAGGTGTAATAATCTAAAAAATAACCAAAAAGAGAATAAAAGAAACCTTTTTTAAACCAGAAAACCTCAGCTTAAATTTTTTTTCAGCTACAGTATTATCAATTAAACATAAATACATAATTTCATTTCTTCTCTCCCCACAAGCATGTAAGCAAATGGAGGTATAAGTTCTTTTCAATGTGTTTTAAAAGACCTCCATTTGATACAAAAGAGTCTTTGGAGGAAAGAACTCAGCCCAGATGTCCACAAACAAGCCTATAAACTAAAACTGAAGGACAATATATAATACCAACAGAAAACATTTATGCACTGTTGAATGTTGGAGAATGAATCTTCTCCAGAATCATGGGAAACATAATTCCAGATTACTCCTGATATGTTCCTGAGTGACTAACTGGTCTGGAAAGGCTCTGGTCTCAGATCTGAAGCACTAAAAAGGCCAATAAGTGAGGCTATACACACAAAGTGTCCCTTTCTCTAAAGCACATCCATTTGAAAGAACTTTCATCATTCTGTTCATGCCTGCATCTGCAGCACAGAGTGGAGGTAGGTCACTTGCTGTTAGCTGGGCCAGTTCAGAGTTAGAAAGTATCCTTTAGAAAAAAAACCTCCTGATCCCATTTTGCAAAATGGATATAATCCGCTACATTGTTCAATTTGTGTATTAAAAAAAAAAAAAAAAAAAGAAATTAATGGCAGGTGTCACTCATCCTAAGCCTGATAGTCTATTTGAAACCCTTTTGTGGCATGAATAAAGTATTTCCTTGGCAGACAGCACAAATATGTTTACATCCTTGTAAAATAACCTGGGTCATTTAGAAGCATTATTAACAAACAAAAGATGTCAAGGATGGATTGAGTTTGTCTTACCAGATTTATGTGAATATGAATGACATTTGTTTCCTGAATGTCCTGAGATGTGAAATGCATCAACAAATTTTCTAATCAGAACTACTAAACAAGTAGGTCTTAAGATGTGCAAGTCAAAAACAAATGTTATGAAAATCATTGTGAAAACTCGTAGTCCTAAAAGAGATGCTCTTAGATCTGTTGATGAGCTTCCTGATCTGGACAGCTTAATTTGTATCCATGTAATACTGCTGTTCTGAGTATGTAAGGCAAGCACTCTTTTCATAGACTGGTTTCACATTAGCATTCTATCAACAGCAAGTTCAGATGATGGAGATTCAGCAGTAAAAGACAGATGGGAAACTAGAAAAGACAGGTCATTTCTGTGGTGACTGTGGTGTGACAATAGCTAAGGGAACTGTAAAGCTTTGGACACCAGTTTCCAGGAACTGGTCTCTTCCCGGTATGTAGAGCATACACATCTTATAAAAATAGCAGTCCTGGTAGAAACTGTGTGCTGAAGAGGTTCTTTGCTTTCCACAGGTACAGTCTTGGCATCTCAAATGCACAAAAGATGCACATGGACACAGGGACTTGAAAGTAGCTCTCAAGCTGAAATGTAAAATTTGTCAGAGTAGTCTCATTCCTACTGCTCTTCTATGGTGTTCCTATTGTTTCTTTCTCTCTCCCTGGGCCAAAGGGGCACTTTGTTGGTTTATGCTGATGGAAACTGGCAAAAGTCAGGGCTAGATCAGCATGGTGACAGGCCGCTGTGCCTGCTGCTACCTGTTTGGACATCATTATCCTGAGTGATGTGCAGTGTCAGTTCAACATGATGGGCCTACAGGTGGGAGAAAAGTAAAGGTCTGAGCATGGATCTCATGACACACTAGTGACATTTCAGTGCTCTGGCATCCCTGACAGGGAGCTGTGACTGACAGTGACTGAAAGGCCAGATAGAGCTTTAATTGCATTATTGCAAAGCTGATTTTAAAAAAAAAAGTGAGAGAGGGAGAAATGGAGACATATACATGGTACAAACCTGCTTGTATTATTGTGAACTTGTTTTCTGTATCCTTTTTATTCTTTCAGCTTTTAAAGAAAGTGTAAACCTAGATAAATAGGTGATTCATGAATCCTTCTTCTGATTTTACTTTTGTTTATGTATTCCCTTTCTTTCACCCTAGATTTAATCTGTTCTTTAACTTCTAAAGCTTTTAAATTTAAGACTTCTTATCAAGTTAGCTTTCTACATGATCCCAAAGGAAATAAAATCTAGGTTTCTAGCTAGTTAGATTTTGCCTCGAATACTAGTGTATTCGAGTATTTTATACTGTGAATTACAGGTATGTGTGTTTTCAACCACTGAATAATCTTGAACTTTGCAAAGTTTTAATATTTGTAATAAATACATTAATACATTGATAGTTAACCAAATACGTTCCAGTTATCATCATAACCACGCAAACTGAAGGCTATAGGTTATCTTGTCTAAAACTGCCCTTTAATGGCCTGACTTAAACAGAAAGTCGGTCAATGGGAAGTTCAGTAAATGAAGCCATACAAACACACACAGACACACAGACACACACATATATATACATATACACATACACATTTTAGTTCTGAGTGGCGAAGAACAGGATTAAAATATCCAAATTAATGTACAAAGGACAATGTGCTGTATTCTTTCTGTGCTGGATTTATGCATCTATGGCATTAATAAAGGGACTGGATTGTGCAAGGGAAGGTGCAAGTCTCTCCGGCACATAAGTAAGCCTGTTTTAAAATTTATTTCCCTATCATCCTTCTATCTATCTATCTATCTATTCATCTATCTACATATTATCTTTCTTTCCCTCTTCTCTTCTCTTCTTTTCTTTTCTTTCCCTTTTCTTTTCTTTTCTTTTCTTTTCTTTTCTTTTCTTTTCTTTTCTTTTCTTTTCTTTTCTTTTCTTTTCTTTTCTTTTCTTTTCTTTTCTTTTCTTTTCTTTTCTTTTCTTTTCTTTTCTTTTCTTTTCTTTTCTTTTCTTTTCTTTTCTTTTCTTTTCTTTTCTTTTCTTTTCTTTTCTTTTCTTTTCTTTTCTTTTCTTTTCTTTTCTTTTCTTTTCTTTTCTTTTCTTTTCTTTTCTTTTCTTTTCTTTTCTTTTCTTTTCTTTTCTTTTCTTTTCTTTTCTTTTCTTTTCTTTTCTTTTCTTTTCTTTTCTTTTCTTTTCTTTTCTTTTCTTTTCTTTTCTTTTCTTTTCTTTTCTTTTCTTTTCTTTTCTTTTCTTTTCTTTTCTTTTCTTTTCTTTTCTTTTCTTTTCTTTTCTTTTCTTTTCTTTTCTTTTCTTTTCTTTTCTTTTCTTTTCTTTTCTTTTCTTTTCTTTTCTTTTCTTTTCTTTTCTTTTCTTTTCTTTTCTTTTCTTTTCTTTTCTTTTCTTTTCTTTTCTTTTCTTTTCTTTTCTTTTCTTTTCTTTTCTTTTCTTTTCTTTTCTTTTCTTTTCTTTTCTTTTCTTTTCTTTTCTTTTCTTTTCTTTTCTTTTCTTTTCTTTTCTTTTCTTTTCTTTTCTTTTCTTTTCTTTTCTTTTCTTTTCTTTTCTTTNCCCCTTCCCCTCCTTTCCTTTTTTCGTTCCTTCTTTCATTCTATCTATCTATCTTTTCATCTTTCTACCTGCATATAAAATAACTCAGAAAACTATCATACTATTATGTGATAACATTTCTATTCTTCATAACACATTCCATTAGCAGTGTCATGTTTGTTCCACATAATAAAGCTGATACAATGCATTAAAGGGAATTCATTTTAATTACTTCACAGAAGTGTGATGACTTACTCCCACTCATTATAGGATTATACAGAAGAATCTTGAAACCTTTGTAGATAGAGCAGTGTCTCGGTTTTGAAAGACAGGTGTCTGCTGAGAGAGGTTGAACCCTCCCTTAGGACAGAGAATGTGATTTCCCCTCCCTCCAAATTATTTTAATTTTGAAATCAAGGTCTTTCAGGCAAGGATATGTGAAAAAGAATAACAGTTCTTTACTAGTATCTATAAACAAGCAATAACAATAATAACAACCATAAATAGAACCAGGAACCAACAGCAGATGACTTTCCCGTGCGGTGTAATCATGGTCGAAAAACAGCAGGGGGCACTGTTGAACTCCCGGCCGGGCGGGGCAGGTGCGATGACTCCCGAGCGGCTGCAGGTGGCGCTGTGGTGCAGGGTCAGGTCAGCCTCAGGCAGCTGGTAATGGCGGACAGGCTGGAGAGCAGCCAGGCGGCTCAGAGCGGCAAAAAAAACAGGGCAGCAGGGGCAGGAGCTGGCTCTCCCCGGCTAGCCAGCGATGCAGCAAGGATTTCTGCAGTCACAGCAGACGCTGCGGTCTCATGCGGCAGAGGGAGGCAGGCGGCAGAGGCAGTCGGACTCTCCCGGCAACTGCTGCGAGAAAACGCAGCCTGGAGAAACGTGCACTTCCTAGTGGCAAAAAGGGTTGAATCAAAGCTCACCCAGCCAGGAGAAGAAAAACAGGGCACAGTGGGATTTCCTCTGGTCGCAGTCAAAAGCAAAGAGCAGCCTCTCCTCACCGTGTCCGATGAGAGAGTGTCTGTTCCAACGGCCAGCTCTTTCCTTACCTGCCTCACCCAAGCACACCTTTTGTCCCTCACAAAAGAGTTGATGGCCCTAATCATCTGGCTATTTGTTACTTAGTAACAGTGATGGAGAAAAATTCCAAGGCGTCCCCCAACCTCTAACAAGCAGAAAAGTATTTAGTCCTTATTTGTTTTGTAACCCTTTAGGATGTATCTTGTCAAAGGACTGCAAGCAGATCAAAGATATTAATTTAGATGGTAAGACATTCTGATATTTATGACAGTGCAATTCAAGGGAAAGGTGTCTTCAGGGATATTGGCTATGCTGTTTCCATTTGTTGCAAGGAGGCTGATAATCAAATGCATGCACACTAAATTGATACTGTGGTCCCTGTCTGGTTGACATATTGGAAAGCCCTAGGGTGGATGAAACATCTGCATAGGACTGGCAGATATAGTCCAGGTTCTGTGCCTTTCTGAAAGAGAAGTCAAATGCCAGATCAGGCCAGGTGACACCTGACATTAGGTGTCTACAAGGTAGGATTCAGTCAGAGGTTCAAATTTCTAAACAAGGTGTCTTTGCATAAACAAGGTGCCCAGATTCCTGCTACAGCCAATGCAGCATTTTTCTGTAGAATAATGGACATCAACTTATGCAGAGACTGCATGAGAAGAAGCGTGCGGGTTGAGCTATGTGATTTTCACTCTCTATCATTGTGGGACTCCACCTGGAGTACTGCATCCAGCTCTGGGATACTCAGTACAAGTAGTACGTGGACCTGTTGGACAAACTTCAGAGGAGAACCACGAAGACGATCAGAGCTCTGGAGCATCTCTCCTACATAGACAGGAGTTGGGGTTTTTCAACCTGGAGAAAGAAAGTCTTTGGGGAGACTATTTTATGAGCTTTCATTTTATAAAGGGAGCTTATATGAAAGATGGGGAAAGAGTTTTTACAAGGGCCTGTAGTGACAATGCTTTTAGACTGAAAGAGGGTATATTTAGACTGGATACAAGAAATACATTTCTTATGGTGTTGGAACACTGAAGAAGGTGTCCTAGAGAAGTTGTGGGTGCCCCTTCATTGGAAGAGCTCAAGGTGAGATTTCACAGGGCTTTGAGCAACCTGATCTATTGAAAGATGATCCTGCGCTTGGCAGGAATTTGGATGGAATTATCTTTAGTGTTCTTTTCCAACCCAAACCACTCTATAATTCTATGATTCAAGGTAGGCAGCAGATATCTGGTGAGATAAAGTTCATAGGTTTCATTGACTATTGGTTGCATCTCCATTGATGTATTGATGCATGGATACATCTCCTGCAAAGGATGCTTTGGATCATATAAGTTAATATCCACATATATGTGTATATGAAGGTATCTTTTTCACTTGAATTCTTCCTGATTGAATCTAGATTGGTGCAAAGAACTGACTGCAAAGCTGTCATTGTAAGCCTGATCTGTTTGATAGCTCATAAGGTGTGTCTGCGAAATGGGGCACATGTGTTCAGTGGATTGTATCTCTGTATGGGTGCCTCCATTATTCAGACCTGTGGCTGCACAGGGCTTCTCCTGAGAAATTCTTCTTTCCCATGCAAACTATGAAAACAATAAGATAATGGTAGAAACACCTGCTGTTTTTTCTGATCTGTTTTGATTCAAGACAGAGTGTGTTTTGGAATTGGGTGTTGTGAGACTTCAACCAATCACCCCGGGGGGTGGGTGACCACTGTCCAATCACCAAATGGGTTCTTACCGTATATAAGGGGAAAAATACAAAAATAAAGGCTCTCTGCACTCTCTGCTGCTTGTCACTGCATCTGGCTCATGTGCTGCGTTCCAGGTAATACAGTGACACAGACCAACAGAAAGTACCAGAGTTCCCGCTGTTCGTGGTCATGATTTTCCTCCAGGGAACACATTGCATGACAAGCTGTTAGATGTTCAGATTTCTGATTATAAATCTGTGCCTGGATGTGCTACTCAGTGTGCTGCCATTTGGTTTAACACTCACAGGGATAGAAAGAAGTGAACAAAGTTCACTTCTTGAAAGAACCCTGTCCAAATATGTCTGTAAAACCCCCAGTGATGGAGTCTTCACCACATTCATGTGGAAGTTCTTCCAGTAAATGATAGTTCTTAACGTAAAAAATTCCTTTCACATATCAAGATGAAACCTTGCCTGGTACAATTTTTACTTGTTGCCTCTTAATTTCTCCATGTCTCTCTTGTGAAAAGAGAGTCTCCATCCTCTTTGTAGATGCCCTATTGGAAAACTGTGATGAGGTTCTCCCTGAGCCTCTTCTTCTTCAAGGTAAAAAGACCTAACTTCTCCACAGAGCGTGTTCTCCAGCCCTTTGTTATTTTCACAGACCTCATCTGGACCCTTTCTAGTCTGTCCACATGCTTATTTGAATTGTGGGGGACAAAACTTAGCACAGTACTTCAGCTGAGGTCTGGCAAATGCTGAGTAGAGAAGGATGATCACATCTTTTTCTCTGCTAGCAATGCACCTGCAGATGCATCCCAGGATCCAATTTGGTTGTTTTGTTCAAGCAGTTATTTCCAGCTTGTTGTGCATCAGGACCTCCAGGTCCCTTTCAGTAAGACTGCCCCCAGCCACACAGATCCTGGCCTGTACTGGGCTCTTTGATTATGTTGTCCCAGGTGCAGGACCTTGCACTTGTCATTGTTAAATAACTTGCAGTCCTTGTTTGCCCACATGAAAGTCTTTATATCATACTGATGTGAAAATAAGAAAATTATAGAACTTCAGAAAGGAAGAGAAATGACTGTCCTTTCTGCCTCTCTTTCCACCTGCCTTTGCCTTTCGAAATGTGCAAGTCTCATTTTCACCGTTCCTTAAACATGAATGCCACTGGATATATAGCACTTTGACAATTCTAAGTTGAAATGGGAAAACCAGTTAAAAAAGTCAGCAAGCCAACCATTCCTCCCCCAAATCTCTACACAGACACTAAGTTTCTTCCCAGGATAGTTTGGTTCCTTCTAGAGAAGATAGTGTCACTTTCTTGCTACAAGTGATAGTGGAATATTCTCTCCCATGGTGTTTCAGTTGCATTCTCTTTGTAGTTAAAATATGCACATTGGAAGGTATTGTTAAGAAAAATTTTTATCTCTCTGTCTGTCTGCCTGTATCTCTTTTTGCTGTTTTTCCAGATTAGTAAAACAACACAAGGAAGAAGAGCTTGCTTAGCCTCTTTGTATAATCTACAAATTGTGCTCCTCACCTTTTTGTGAGACACTACAACTTAGTGAAGAGAAGGTTTTCCTCTCCATGAGAAGCATAGTTTGTAGATAAGGAAAAAAACATGGATTTTTTCTTTATTGCCAGTATCTCTGAGGATTGCACTTTGGTGAGACAATAATGCTCCATATTAAATAGTGTGTCAGGAATGACTCCAGTTTGCCAGCATAGCGGAGCAAAGAGAGTGCAGAAATTCACTGTAATTATGGAAAACTTCTCTATTTTGAAGGAGAACGTGGTGAGAGTAATGCACTCTCCTAGGTAGTCTCTTTGCATTGACCCTGGGTCAGAGAGCATTTTTTACAGTTATGGAAACAAAATTTATCTGAAAGCTTTCCTAAAATACCCAAATGTATTCCAACATAGGATACTGCCAGAAGCCTTCTTTAGCAACATCAGATTGGAAAAAGTGTGTAAATCTGAAGAAATTTAATTTTTTTTCAGTATAAACTCATCACACTCTGCAGAGGCTTGAATACCAGAGAAGTCTCTCTTTTCTGCTTACTTCAGGCCTTGATGTTGCACTCCCTTCCCACAGCATACAACAGAGTGGGGTGTAACGAAGGACAGAGAAAGTCATATTTCAGTGTAATCTGAGAAAAGTCAATAAGATAAGATTTGTTATCAGTGTGCATTTATTAATGCTGTTTTCATTTTCCATTGCAGAAGTCTCACTGAAGTAGAGATACAGGACTGCCACTTAGACATGCACCAATTTGATGCATCTAGCTGTGCCCAGTTTTTTGATATGGAAGGTGATGTTATTTATAAAACAAGACCTTTAAAAGTGAGACATGAAGACATGTAAATTGATAAAATATTTGTTTTTCACATTTATTAGTGAAACCACTTTTTCTATATGCATATTCTTGATCTGTCCCTTTCTTTTCCACTTGATGAGGAAAATGGTAAAAGTTATGATGGTGCATGGCTCATAGAATTTTTAAAACAAGCTTTAGAAACTGAAATCAGTTTGTTAGTTGTTAGACCAGAGAGAAAAGGGTTGACCAAGCACTCTTATCAATGCAGGAAAGCAGTGGTGAAAGGTAATGAGAGTAGAAAAAATAGAGGATAATTTCTAATCCTTGTCAGATGCTGTTTAAACTCAAATTACCCTAAAGCAAAATTGTTCTTGTGATTTCATCAAGAAACAGCCAGATCTAACTGTATCTATTAAAAACATATGATGAACTGTCTTTGTGTGGTGGTGTATGTGGCAAAAGCCACAGCCCCACAGGTTCAAGACTAGTGGGCACAGCCTGAGGTTGCCACAGTCTGAGTCATACTTCGTGCTCACTGTGAGCTTTTTGGTTCACCCCCCAGTGTCCCTTGCACCTTCATTTACATGTTTCAGTTCATTGGTTAGTTGTTACATTACCTCGTGTTCTGTAAAAGGTTATGTTCTAGAAACTTCGTTGCAGTTTGGTTCTCTATTGGTTACATGCTAATCCCTGTACCCCAACTGGTTACTTTCCCCTGCTTGTATCCCTGTAAATCCCCTTCTTTCCCTGAGTCTGAGCCTTTGGTTGCTGAAGCCTTCAGCTCTCCCAGACCCCCGCGCCACCTCTCCCGGACTCCAGACCCTCTCCTGCCTTCCCTGCTGCTTCTCCCGGGAAATAAAAGAGCTGGAAATCACACCAGGGCCCTTCTCTCGGGTCTTTGTCCTCGCCTGCGCCCACACCATCGGCCCGGGGCTCTCTCTCTCACAGAGGAGCCAGCACTAAAAGAGCTGCCAGAGGATGCCCTGTGTTTGGGGAAACTGTAAGCTGCAGCTCCCAGGAAACCAGGGTCACTCCCAGAATAAAGCTGAGGGGCCTTGAGCAGGCCCCCAGAGCCAGCGTTTTCTTTGTGTGTGTGTGAGAGAGAGAGACCTTGCAGTTTTTTGATTCTTTGCATTAGAATAACCCTACAAAGTACTTCATAAAATGAGTTAAACATGCCCACAACACTTTGAGGAATCAATGTCTTCATTTTGCACAAGCTAAAATGGCAAGACGATAATTGAGAATCTGTTTTCCAGGGTCTGCAGGAAATTGTAGCAAGCCATGAGTATGATTGCTTATGCAGAGATCTTAATTTCTCAGACCTGTGGTTTTTAAACCCAGACTTTTTCTTTGATAGGTTTTTGAATGGTAATAAAACCCTCTTTAATATGTTGTTTGCGAGAGGACTGTTAAAATGGATATTTCAATGTTTTCTTAAAAATGTATTTATGACAAAAGAAATATATACTCCAGAAATACACCACAACTGGATTTTGGGAAGATGCCATCAACTGCAAGTTTGCTTATGCAGGGAAGTGTTGAGTGGTAGGATCTTGGCAGGATAAAAATAATAGATTAAATTGTTTTTCTGTTTATGATGGGGAAAACAATGAATAAATTTATGTTGCTTTTGTCTACTCAATTGGTCATCCTCTGGTACAGTAAAGAGCTGAAAAGGTACTACAAAACAAAGAACAAAAAACTTCTCTTTTTTTATTAATATCACATAATGTCTGTCATTTAGTTTCTCTGTTTACTCCTAACTTCCTAAATTGGTCTTTAATAGTAATAGAGTTGTTCAGTAAAATAAAAATGAGAAATTCCTTTTTGTTTTCATTTAGTTTTTATATTAGTAATGATAACTGAAATTATTGTTTGTGTGACTCAGAAGGAGTAGCCACTGAAAGCCACTGCTGAGTATCAAATTAATTAATTGTCAGTTGTTTTTTAATAGCTCAGATGTTGCCATTTGGTGATTCTTACAAGGTGGTAGAAAAATTATTCATTTACCTTTAAAATTAAATAATTTTGCTGTAGTCCTAAGTTTAAGTAGGGCTAGTTAAATCACTTTAACACACCCTGTATCACAGGGGAACACTTTCAGTGGTGTATAGCTTGAGCAGAGAAGCAAAATTGGCTGATTGAAGTGAGGATGGGGAAACAGTTTCTAACACCTGCAGTTTAATTTTAAATATGTAGAAAAATGGGATATCTGAAATACTATAATTTTCCTGAGATGTCTATAGCGTGATATTTGATTATGTCAAGTATTTTTTTATGGTGTTCAAAACCATGTAAGATTTTGTCTATCTCTGCTGACTTTTGTCTGTCTTGATCCTAACACAGTGGACTGCAAATATAATTACTTTTATTGTCTTCTGACAATTTTTGTCCTGCAACCTTAATTCCTTTTTGTATCTTTTTGTCTCTTTCTTTATCTGAGTACTGAGTACTGCTTGGTGAAGTAGGAATAATTACTGGTGCAGTGAATGTGAAATTTCAGATACTACTAACAATTCATCTATGAAATTAAGTAAATGTATCATTTTGGGCATTGCTTTTGAAAAATTATGGCAAAGTTTGAGTCACTCCTGTTAAATGTATAATTATGGACATTACTTTTGAAAAATTAAGGCAAAATTCGAGTCACTTCTGTCTTTTGTTATAAATTTTACCTTTAAATATTCTTCAAAATATTTGATAACATTGCTTGTGTTTCTAATTTTTATCTGATTATTCTTGACAAAGAAATGGACTAATCTTACGGAAAACATTCACTTATTTCATAAAGCTGTTGTGTCTTTAATATGTCTGTTTATGTGATCATGTTTTCAAATATGTTCTCTGAATGTGACAAATAGTGAACACAGATGGAATCTCACTCTTAACAGTCACACATTCTTGAGTCTCTTATGAAGGCTCTTATTGTCAAATGTTCCAGCATTGCCCTACTTTTAAAAATCAGTCTTCAAGCAGCAGTTTCAAAAAGGATTTTCTTTTTTTATTCAAAATACCTGATCCACTGAAACCAATGATGTATGAATTTTAAACAAGTTACAGTCTGAAGAGTTTCTGAAGTCAAGGGAGGGAAGCAAAATCAGGCAAAATCAAGGAAAGTCCTCCTAGCTTTCAAAGGCATTGGAGGCATGTCTGACAGTAAGATTGCAGATTATGTTTCTGCAAGTGTGTCTGGGGCAATAACTTTGTAAGCTGGTAGAGTAGAACGGCGGCAGTGCAAGTGAAGATCCAAACTGTTGGCATTGCAGACATGACATCCAACCTATGTCTATATCAGAGGTTTTCTTCACACCAGCTCTAGTCTGGTCCCACAGGTTTATTAGCAGTTAGGACTTGTAAGGAGGGCCCTTGACCTATATATTCTGGTTCCATGCAGAAGGCGACCAGTTTGTGCAGTGCAACACCAATTTTCAGTATGAATTGAAACAAGGTAGAACATGAAGTTTGCTTCAAAAGTGTCATCAAAGTCTGCTGCTTGGGAAGAAAGAATTTAGCCACTGTTTTCTTATCCCATTTCTCAATATTATGGCCCATGTCGAAAGTGCATAATGAAGATTTCTGTATGTTTTTTCAAGTTTTGTTTTCAGAATCGTAACAACAGAAATTTACTGAGGAGCAAATGCATATATCACCTCCTACCTATTGCCTCTTTGTCCCTCTACTCTTTGCTTCAGTGCTTCCTATCCTTTCACTGTATTTGCTCTCTCAGTATCAACCTGCTCTCCATTTGACCATTTACTTAATTGTTTGTCTGTTTCTACTTAGTCCCCTACTGTTTCTCTCAAATGAATTCCTGTTGAGAATTGTATTATTGTTGCTGCTTTTCTTGTAGTTCTATTCCTTACTACAGCTTGCTAAAATATCATAGCATTCTCACTTAGTTGTGCTTGCATTTTACCAGACAGAAAATAAATTTGGCAATTGGTAGTTACCAGAAACAGGTTCTTTGCTTTTAAATATGGAAAGTGTATTGAGCATTTTTTAAAACCTCTGAAACTTCTAAAATAATTGCCAGTTATTTTGTAAAGCCCTCAACTAAAAGACTGCTTCAGTCAAAGCAGTGACAAAACACATACTTTTAATTCCTGGGCATATGCATTTTCTGGCCTGCTGGGTTGTACTTCCTGAAGTTTCCACCTTAGCTAAGGTGCTTACATAAGTTATTTTTACCTGGCTTTAAAACCCTCTTTTGATACATTTCATTTTATATCATTTGCATTGTGGGAACTTTTAATACATATCCCATTCCTATAAATTAGTGACTGCTGGAGTTTAGATTAATGAACTCTCATTAGTTATTTCCTATGCATTTTGTTTCCTGTATAAATTTGGAGATGATTGTTAAAATAAATTACTTGTACAAGCAGTGGCTTTAAGTGGTTTTCTGTTTCCTGCTGTGGTGACAAGTGCCTCATTCAATTGTTTCAAAATGAATGCCTTGAATGACTTTTCTCCTTTTGAGCTTCCTCCTCAGTTACAAACTTCACTGAAGCTAAAACTTTGATTTGTAGAATCATTTCTGTACCTTGAGATTTACTGCAGGAAATTTTTTTCTGTAGTTATTTCTCAATAAGTAGTTGCTTTAGTTACATGCTCCTGGAACAAATTGCACATACAACTTCTAATATCCTTATTGAATTAATGTGCCAGCTCTACAAAACAGCATCAAAAATCTTTTTATCACTTATTTTTGGGATGCAATGTATACTAGTCTGTATTAAAAGGAGTCCAACATCCTCTGTAGTGAGAAGAATGATTTCGTTCTCTCAAACCCAGGGCTATATTGAAAAAGAATTATTTCCATTCTACAGTAAAAAAAATCCTGCCCCTTCAGACTGTATTGCAGATCACAAGAAACAATAAAGCAGAACAAAGAAGATGATATTAAGAATTTTTTCTCTCTGGACTCATCATGTTTACACAACATGTTGCCAAATGTAGCATATTGCTTTTTCAAGTATGTATATTTTAAATATTTATGGATAGTGAATAATTCTTCTTGGTAAGAGATAAAAATGATTCCTGATCCTTTAGCACACTGCAGTTATAAAACCATTATTCAAATTAATTATATATTCCAGCTGTTAAATGAAACAGTCTGCAATGACTTTTTAAAATGTATTGAAATATTTCCAATGTAGATGATCAATTCTGACAGGTTTATGAGATTTGAGTGGTGGAAGATGAAAAATCTGAAAGTAAATTTATTTTTCTGTGATCATGAGTCTTACCTCTGGAGACCAAGAGAGGAAATATTCAAGGTCAGGTTGGACAGGGCTTTGAGCAACCTGATCTTGTTGAAGATCTCCCTGCTCATTGCAGGGAGGCTGGATTAGATGATCTTTAAATGTCCCTTCCAACCTAAATTGTTTTATGATGCTGTGAACAGAACTTTGCTGCTTGGTGTTTTTTAAACAAATGCAGTCATGATAATGCTTAAATAGTTAAGTTACCTTTGATAAAGTAAGAATACATGGGGCTTTTTCACATAGTTTTCAGATTTCCCTTCGTTATTTCAATAAAACAGTTGTATATTGTGCCAAGAATTTGATTATCTTTCTGACTCAATCTTTAATATCCAACTTATGCTGAAGTTATGATTTAGGTGACTTTCTAATATGAAAAGGAATTTAAGAGGAAGAGATTTTGACATTGCTACAGTACAATTAAGAAAAGGCTGGTAATACTGAGTGGGTCTACAACTGATTTTCATTTTGTAAAAAAAAAAAAGAAAATTTTCCTGACTTCTGATATTTTATGCATGAGTAGTTAGATGTGAACACAAAAATAGTAAGATGATCAGCAGCAATGCAATAACAGAAAAAGATGCCAGTTAACTTTTTATATTTAATATCTCCATAATGGTTCTTGGGTCTACCTTTGCTTAAATGCCTTTTTTTTCTTTTGTTTTGAATTGGTTTTGTTTTGTTGTTCTTGTTGGTTTTATTCTTCTTTATATTGCTTAGACTGAGTTTAAACCAAATTTAGTTTTGGCTAAACACTGCTGTATTCACTTCAAAATAGTTTTATTATTCCATCATAGCATTATTTTGGAGCCCATTTCTTCATGCTAATAATTCTGAGATGTCCTGTGAGGGACTCCATTGGTTTTATGTAGGTGTAAGAGGATAACCAATAGACTAGGCTGCAATACCTGTCTTCTTTCAACTTGTATTAAATCTCATATTTTGGGTGTTTGTTGGCTACTTTAGATAAAGAAGGAGGAACAAAAAAAAAATTATGGTTATACAGAAAACAGAAAATTCAGGGATTTTGCAGCCAAGAAAAGCTCCCTAGTGACTGATTGCTTCAATAAAACTATTTTTCTGCAACTTTTGGTCTTTTCATCATGGTTATTTTATATCTTTTCTTAATACTACAATAAAACATCACCCCACTGAGATTTCAAATGCAAACATTCAGGTCTAGTAACTAGTAATTAGCTCTAGTGACAATGGAAACTAAAAATTACAGGCAGCATAAATTGCTTTAAACTCAACTAGCCTATTTTTTTAGATTTGCACCAGTATTAAATTTTCTTATTATTATTGAAATTATTTTAGTGTGAAATATTGAATGATAATTAATGTAATTAGAAATAATAAAAAATTATTCAAATACTGTTTATTCAATAGAACTTGTTCCCATAGAAACAAGGAGCAAAAGATTCAATTTATTCAGGTTTCATGGCAAATAAATATTCTGTTGTGAATATTTAATGCTCTCACATAGGTTTCACAAGAATATCACAAAAGAATCAATAGGCAACTGTATATAGAATATTTTCTTTGCTCTCTACATGAAGTTTTAGTTCCATTTATTGTAAAAAAACAAAACAAAATAAAGCAAATCCCGAGTAAATCTGTTTGTGCTCCAAGAAGAGCCACAGATGTTTTCTTGGTATTGATCTCCAGCAATGATGATTTTTAAGCATTGAAGAAGTGCATATGGGGATTTTGTGTGATAGCCAAGGGAAAAAAAAAAAACAACAAAACCAAAACACTAAAAAACAACAAAACAAAATGTGGCAGAAATAGAGGCTAAAGAGCTGCATCAAGACTGCCAGCAGTCAGCACAGCTTTCATCTTATGCAAGTACTGTCGGCTTGTGTTTGCAAAACCTCATGATTTATTTAGAATTTTAATTAAAGAAAAGGAGTGGTTGGAACAACATTCTAGCAGTACCTAGCATCTGCTGACCGTGGATAATGATTTTTACAACCTCATCTGCAAACACTCCATTAAAGAAGCTAACCATGACGTGTGACACAACTGAAGCAAATGAGTGAGGGAAAACAAATCTTGCCTGAAGCTATCACTAATAAAAGAGACAGAATAAGATTAAGGGAAAAAAAAAAGACACTGTGCAAAGTGTTGTAGCTTCAGGGCTCAATCTCCAGTCCTTGGAAAGAGGAATCGTTACATACTCATGAGCATGTGAAGGATTTTGGCCTCTGGATGCTCTCTTGACAGATTTTTCAGAATTTGCATTATTTTTCTGTTTTCCAAAGAAAAGAAAAAAATGCAGCATTTCAATTTTAAAAGCAAAAGGCCCTTGAATTTTTCTTTGCTCATACTTGTAATTTGGTGTCTCTTTTTTGGAGCTCTTTAAAAATTAATGCTTTTCATTTGGTTGGGATTTCACCATTAAAGGTACTACATAAAGCATATCAGCTCCTGGGTACAAAGGGATATTATGGTCAGAAGTGGTTATTGATGGGGAATACAGAGGGACAATGCAACTGTGACTTCCCCGGTCACTGGCTGCAGCTTTTCTGTAAGTACTCTATCCTCATCATCTTGGTTTCAAATAAGTTAAATATTGCAGCAAACTGGGTCCAATCAAGATTCTCTCCAAAGTACGCCTTTTGGGATTTATACTGACAACCAGCAAATTTTAATGTTTTCCTTGGGAAAAAAAAAAGGAAAAAAAAAGAAGTAATCACTACAGTATTCCCCAAACTACTTCAGATTTTTTGTGTTCCTCTTACATAAATGTTGAAGATGGAAAAGAACTATTAATGGTTTCAGTCCATTCCCTGCAATTGCAGGGCACTTTCTTGCATTATAATACAATAATATTGCCACCATAGTAATAGAGTGCATTTAACACTGGCTCCAGGGGCCTGCTCGAGGCCACTCAGCGTTATTCTGGGAGTGACCCTGGTTTCCTGGGGGCTGCCACTCGCAGCTTCCCCAAACACAGGGCGTCCTCCGGAAGCTCTGTTAGTGCTGGCTCCTCTGGGTGAGACAGAGCCCTGGGCCGATGTCGTGGGCGCAGGAGAGAATAAAGGCCAGAGAGAAAGGCCCTGGTGTGATTTCCAGCTCTTTTATTTCCTGGGGAGAGGCAGCAGGGAAGGCAGGAGAGGGTCCAGGGTCCGGGAGAGGTGGCGCGGGGGTCCGGGAGAGCTGAAGGCTTCAGGAACCAGGAGCGACGACTGAGGGGCAGCAGGGGATTTATAGGGATACAAGCAGGGGAAAGTAGTTGGGGTACAAGAATTTGCATGTAACCAATAGAGAACCGAACTGCTACGAAGTTTCTAGAAAATAACCTTATACAGAACATGAAGTGATAGGGTATCTAACCAATGAACTGAAACATGTAAACAACGTTGCAAGGAACGCTGGGGGTGAGCCAGAAAGCTCACCCTGACAACGGAGTGTGGCTCAGACAGTGGCAATCTCAGACTGCACCCACCAGTCTTGAGCCTGTGGGGCTGTGGCTTTTGCCACATATGCCGCCACATACATTTATCTCTGGATATCTGCTGGACAGGTCTTGAATCTGAGGTTTGACTCCTCTCCAGACCAATTTGTGCAGAGAGACAAGCACCACATGTGAGTGTACAGACACACCAAAATGACCACATGTGAGTGTACAGACACATCATTGCACCAAAATGTCTGCAATGACCACTGAGCTCCTTCTGAGAGTCCAGCACATGGAAACAAATAGAAAGCTCCAAAAGGTCAGATATTGGGTACTTCAGAGTTTAAGAAGCCTTGAAACAGATGACTAGAATAGTAGAGACCTTCATTTCACACAGGACATTTCAAAAAGGTTCCTGAGCTAACTAAATTGTTGTAAAGCTTGAGATGCATTTTGTGTGGTGTATGACAAGTCGAAAATTACCTCCCTGCTGCTATATAAAGTCATTCTATAGCTTAGTGTATTTAATCAATATATTAAGCCTGTGGGTTATGAAAGACTGTGTAAAGAGTACTGGTACAAAGAAAAACAACATGCAGAGTTTTCCATCCTATGTTCCTGTCCAGCAGTGGGAAAATCTTGATCACCAAAAGCGATCTTATAGAAAAACAACTTGCTTTCTTTTGGAAAATGAGCAGTCTCCTTAGGGAAATTTTTTTTTGTTTGTTTGTTTTGTTTTGTTTTGTTTTTCCTGACAGATTTGGTTTTTATTTCAATTCAAAGAATGGTGTAACGATGTTTTTTTATTGTTCTGGATGGAAACATACCTGTATAATAAACATTCTTGCAGGTAATACAATCCCTTCACAACAGGCATCTTTGTTAGTTGTCTTGCACTGGGTTTCACTCCATTGTCTGGCTGGCAGGCTTCAGCTGCTTCTCATAATATGGCAGGCATATATCAGTACTTTTACAGTTGAAGTGAAAATCCTTACACTTTCTTTAGACTGCTAACCATGGTCTATGCATTAAACTCCATCTAAATACTGTAATTAAGCATATTTTCTCATGTCCTACGTCTTCTCAGTATGTTACCTTTAAATCATATGGGTATGATGGAACTGATTTTCTAAGAACTAGTGGGATTTCAGAAATGTCCTCTAAGGAGATGCTTCATAAAATGCTATACACAGAAGCATTCGGAAAATTCAGCTGAATTGGTAGAAGATCTTAAAAAGACTTAAAATATCCTGTATGGATTTGCAGAAAAACCACTGGACTTATGTTGCAACACTACCAAGAAGTTTCAGACAGACAGTGGTAAAAGTAGTTTGGACTCAGCTCAGAAAAAGCCATATCTGCCCTTATCCCCCACCTTGCAAATTGGTAATGTTTTAGTTGGGAATCTGGCCTCAGAGAAATTCAGACTAAGTAGTTTTATGAGTCACTGAAGCGGAAGAAGCCGTCAAGAAGGTCAAGTGCATATGTAGGCTCAAGCCAAAAATCTCAGATTTACGTGTTTTAAATTTGTCATTTTACTCCATAATTAGAAGCTGGAGATATTTGATCTGAGTTTTAAGTATCTGCTCTTAACACAAAATTGAATGTGGATTTCAGACACCTCTAATAATACTCAGCTATAACTGCAGCAGCTCTGAAAAGGGCAACTGTCAAAACATGTATTTCAATATTTAACTTTAAACAGCTAAATGTAATTTTTGTGATTCATTGGTTTATTTTTTGCATGTATGATATGGACCATATCCCCATCAAGAGATGTGCTGCATTCAAATCCTACTTTCTTACCTGTCTGGATTCTGCACAGCCTGATCACTCTCAGGTGAATTGTTTTGGGTGGCCAAAGGTATTCATGTTGCCTTGTGAAAACAATACAGACACAGAAAACATTCCCGATTCCTTTCAATTTGTTGCATTACCTTTGTTTGATTTGTTTTCCAGGCATGGATTGATGGGCTAAAAATAATTCATTTTTCATATTCTTAGATAAATTGAATAGGGCAAAGTATCTTTCTTTGTGGCAAGAACACATTTGGAATTGAATTGTTGTGAGGCAATAGAAATCTGTTTTCAGAGCAATTTTTCAAACTATCACATCTCTCTAAACTTAGAAGAACTGATGCCTTATTGGCTCTAATTAGATAGATATATAATCTCATATTTATGGATTTCAGTATCTATATAGATCAAGCTACATGTTGAAAATCCATCCAGATTCTTTAACATGTCTGCTGTTTTGTAAGGGAAGATAAAATCTATTGTCCTTGAAAAAATGACTTCACTGACAAAGCGGTTTTCAAACTGTGTTTCTAAAGAGGTGCCTCTTGCTGTTCTGTGAAGAACTAGTGGTCATCATAGTCAGGTCCTTGACAGCTCCTGATGACTTATCTAAAAGCATTGTAGAATATGCAAAATGGTTCCCTAATGTTAATTTCATATATACAATTTTTAGTAATTGCTAACCAGGTGATAGACAATGGCAATAAAGAAAGGAGGATAGTTCTCTGGATTAAAAGTAAGCTAAAATCAGCCATTTTATGGGAAAGATAAGTGATTTTTGTGAGATTTTATTTTGGTTTTTAAAAAATGAAATCTAAATCTGTTGAAAATCAGCTTTACACTTGGCCTTTTAATGAGTAGATAGTCCCTTGCCTTTAGCTAGAGATCAGAAACAATCAAACACCCTGGTCTCTACCCTGCCATGTGGTAAGAGTGTTTGGTCACTGCAGTACATTCAATAGATCCAGTTTTACTGGGCTCATGGGACCAAACCTGGCAATGCTGTGGGTGAGTTAGCACAAAACATCATTCCAGAAAAATGAATACAGTGCACAATCGTACCAGTAGTTCTAGTCCAAGTGACTTTTCTTTTGCCCTGCATCCTTTTTAAAATTCAAATCTATATCCTGTCAACACTCTGTTATTCACAGGTGAGCTATTTGGCTTGTGGATTAAATGTAGTCAGTGTGTCAGCAAGTAGGAACTTTCATTAGCTGTAGTATGGTGCTATTATCTCTCTCCCTATCATATGACTTGATGTGGTTGATTGGAAGTTGGGCTCTTTATTTCAAGTCCAAATGTAGGGCACTGCATTTACCAAATCAACTGACAGTTTAAGTTTATGCTTTTATCTGATTTATGGCACTCCATACTTGCCCTCTGCTACCTCACTGTTTTGCCCGGCGTAAAGAAAATCTAGAGAATCCATTCATATTTTTACACTTCTCCCGACAATTTTCTTGTTTGACAGATACATAAGCAGCTCCAAAGACATCTTCAAGAAATGATGAAACTGTGTTCTGGTGGGTTTCTTCTTGAGTTTTAAAATTTATTCTGCTGATGTGAATATTACAAGTGATTATGATGTATTAACTTGGTGAGAGGGAAGTATTATTGGTGTTAAGGCTACCTGCAGTGTTTTGGTCACAAGAATTGGATTACCTTGTCTTCTTTTTTGGTCTGCTGACATATATTTCAAGGGATGCAAAAGTGCACTGCGGAAGGGTGATTTGCCATTAAAAGCAGTTATTGTTACTTAGAACCATCCTTCTACCCATGTCTCTAAAGTAGCAGTATGTTTTAAACCTTCTAAAGCAAAATGTGAAATTATTAGACTAGTAAGAAAATCCTGTGTTCAGTTTTGTGTTCCTCACTACAAGAAAGACATTGAGGTGTTGCAATATGTCTAGAGAAGGGCAATGGAACTGGTGAAGGGTCTAGAGAGTAAGGAGTGGCTGAGGGAGCTTGGGTTGTTTAGCCTGGAGAAGAAGAGGTTCAGGGGAGACTTTGCCACTCTTTACAAATCCCTGAAAGGAGGTTGTGGCCAGGTGGGGGTCAGCCTCTTCTCCCAGGCAACCAATGACAGGACAAGAAGACATAGTGGCAGGGCAGGCTCAGATTGGACAGCAGGAAGATTTTCTTAATGGGAAGTGTTGTTAAGCATTGAAATGGACTGACCAGGGAAGTGGTAGAGTCACCATCCATGGAAGTGTTCAAGCAACAACAGGACGTGGCACTTAGTACTTTGGTCTAGTTTACAGGGTGGCGATCAGTCAAAGATTGAACTCAATGATCTTAGAGGTCTTTCCAACCTGAATGATTCTGAGATTCTGTAATTTTGGTATTCATAAGTTGTTTTAACAGGGATGATAATATCCACACAAAGCAGTACTAAGTCCCAGATACTTCAGATAGGTTTACATCAACCCTGGAGTAAACCTAAACTAGGAGTTTTATAGTTAGGTGATTTTTTTATATTGTTTCATACATTAATTGGAGATCCCATACTAGGTTACCCTAAGCAAGGTAGAACTACTTTGGAGTTGCTCTTACATTTATTTCATAGTATACCAACATGTATGGTAAATTATTCTTGGATTTCAAAGACTTATATGTGGTTATGACCCAATGTTGTCCAATCACACAAAACACTGTCATGCACAACAATTACACATCTGGAATCTGAGCAAGTGTTTCTGCATTTTTGCAGCTGAAAGGTGTTTTGTTCAGATTTCTTTCCTGAAGCTTTCTATTTGCCATTGTCTTTAAAAGTCCATCTACTGTAAGAAACTTCCCATTGCATCCATATTTTCTACGTATAACTTGCTTGAAAATTTCAAGTGTTAGAATACAATCTTTACTTTTCGTAATCCAGGACGTTGCAGCTTGTACTCTTTTTCTGACATGACTACGTTCTGCATGTAGACATATTCAAAAATGTCTCTCTCTTTTTAAAATGGTTAGCTATATTTTTAGAGAGCATCTAAGTGATGGCAACAAAGATGGTGAAGGGCCTTGAGGGGAAACCTTATGAGGAGCGGCTGAGGGCATTTGGTCTGTTTAGCCTGGAGAAGGGGAGACTGAGGGGAGACCTCATTGCAGTTACAACTTCCTTGTGAGGAAGCTGAAAGGTGGGCACTGATCTGTGGTGACCAGTGACAAGACCCAAGGGAGTGGCCTGAAATTGTGTCAAGGGAGGTTTAGGTTGGATGTTAGAAGAAGGTTCTTCACCCACAGAGTGGCTGGGCACTGGAATGGGCTCCACAGGGAAGTGGTTACAGCACCAGCCTGACAGAGCTGAAGAAGTGTTTGAACAACACTCTCAGACACATGGTGTGGCTCCTGAAGATGGTGCAGGACCAGGAGATGGACTTGATGATTCTTGTGGGTCCCTTCCAACTCAGCTTATTCTGTGATACTGTGACTTATATGCATGTGTTTGGTTTAGGGCTTATTATATTAAACTCTGTTTTCCTTTGTGGAAATCTTATGACTAATTATCATTGATGGAGACATTCAAGCTATATTAAATTTTTCTGCAGGCTTTTTTAGGAAAGATGTATGAAGCAGCGTAACTTATTCAGAAGAGCTGGATATTTTGTATCACCTTATTCTGGTGTGTCTGAACCTTTAAAATATTCTCTGCTGATGCCTAGGACTTTCAGTTTCTGTAGCTAGTTTGTCCACAAGATGATTTGATTCCACTCTTGATGGTTAGGGACTGGAAACTAGCAATGGTCTAGTAAAATACATTGATTAATGATGTAGGGGTAAATAATAACACAGGCAAAATATGATTTCTAGTCTCCCACACTTGGTAGAAACATGAATACATCTTTGTCACTCTGCTTTCCTTGCAGCCCTCCACTTGCTGGGTTTGACTCCCTGTAACCTCCCCAATCCCTTTCCATTGTGGGTCCTCACCTGCACTTTTCTGCAGATGGAAACCTGGCAGAAATGTACAGGATTATTTTTGTGTGTGTCTCTGTGTCTGTGTGTGTGTGTGTGTTTTTCTTTTTTTCTGAGTTATGTACTAAAATCTCCAGGAGACAAAAAAA
>VZRZ01000263.1:62724-75594 GCA_013398175.1 Climacteris rufus | reverse complement strand
AAAAAAAAAAAAAAGACAGGTCAGGTCTGAAATCCCAGTGTCTTGTGTGCTGAAAAAGGGCAAGTTGGTAACCTGCCAAGTATGGGTTGGTGCAGAGTGTGTTCTCAGGTGAGGAGAAACAGATATAGAAGTTCAAACTGTGCATCTCCTCCTCCTGTCATGTGAATATATTATCTATCTTCTTGATTCAGTGAGTAGAATAAAATGACAGTGTCAGTGTGCAGGGTATTTTCTCCAATTTGCGGCTAATCATTTTGGTAATGTATGTGTTAAATAATCTCTGAAAATGTCTGAAAACACTGTTTAATGAATACTCAATCAAATGCTTGAACATAAAAGATTACACAGATTCCATAGCACTATAGGCAATTAATTTATACTTATTTAAGATTTATTTTTTCATGGCCAGTGGGGTGATATCCCTCCTGGGTTGTGACCAGATGTTTAAACATGAAGACTGTAATTTTAGCTTTTATTGCAAATATATGCCTCAGCAGTAATTGTTTTGACTCTTTTTAGCAGGCATCTCAAATCCTGCAATTTGCTGGTCAACTTAAGGAAAAAGAAATGCTCTGCAAATGAGTAAAAAGCAGTCTGCATCTCTTATCAGTCGATCCTCTGGAGCCAGCTGCATAACTAATAGAATCAGCTGCTGCTCTTTTCACCTGTGGGGAGTACATTGTCTGTTAATAAAATAACGGCAATCCTCTAGTCTGATGTAGTTTGGGAGGAGATGAATTTTGTACTCAGTGAGGCACAAGTCTTTCAAGCAACATTTTTGGTTAGGAGTGAATGAGTCCAGCATTAGAGTTGGTAATGGAGAGGAGAGGTGCCTGGAATCTGTTTGCAGCTTTGTCATTGATTCCCAGTAGGGGCACAGATGCTTTCAAGTACTTGAATCTCATTCTTCTTTTTTCAGTATCCACCTCCAGCAACCTCTGTTTAATAAACATTTGTTTCTGCAATGCCCCTGCCCCTAGTTTTATGTGCTTGTGAATTTAAGGCACTAAAAGATACAGTTTCCACGGCTGCTTCTTCTTTCCTTGCCAAAATGTAATATCACTTAACAAACAACATATGATCTTAAGTATTTACAACAAATCTGTTATCCAGATTTAGCAACTATTTTTTTTAATTTAAAATGCATGCAGGATTCTGCATTGCTACTTGGACTTTTTCAAATATCAGTCTTACTCATTATTTCTGCAATGACTAGCTGCAAAAGCTGTGTCACAGCTTTGGAGCCTCAAATATCATATCAAGATGGCAGTTTTTACGTATTTTCATGGGAAAGGAACATCATGCATACTTGGCTTTTCAGAATCACTGTCAGCTATGTCTAGAAAAACTAGGCCTTGGCCTTGCACATAGGACTTAAAGTCCTAAGCACATGTCTCAGTCAGAGACCACCTGGTAGAGACTTTCCTTGTGATTTCTTCACCCAGGATTTTCCTCCTGTTATTTTCCACCAAAATTCATATTTTGACTTATGAGTATGTGTTTGGGGGTTTTAAAATATTATTTGGTTGTGTCTGTGTTGTTGTTGTTGTTGTGTTTGTTGTGTTTTTTTTTTTTTTTGTTGGGTTTTTTTTGGAAAAGAATTGCACCCTGCTGTTCACCTTTAATAATTTCCTAGGACTTGGTTAGCTTAATTAAAACTTACTAATGCAAAACTGTGTCTTCAGTTGAAACATTAAATTCAATACCCTTTGTGCCTCCCTTTAGGAAGCTAAGATCTGTTTCTCCTGAAACGTCTGTTTGGGGAACAATCTGATAAGGCACTGAGGCAATGCCAACAATGCAGTTGGGTTCCTGTGCAAACCTGTGTTACCCCTAGTTGAAGATAAATAAAAAAACCCAACTGTTCTTAGACCTGTCTCTTTTTTTCCTGGACAAGGTGAAATATATAACAAAGAACATACTACCTCAAACATTTATAGCTGGAAGCTGGCAGAGTCTAAAACTACTGGTTTTACACAGCTATTTCAGCCTCTTCATATTGATACAAATCCCTCATCTCTCTGAATGTGTCTAATATCAGGGGATATTATTCTAGTTCTTAGCTATTTACATGATAAATCATGTTTTATTGAATTCGTGTTTGATCAGGGTCACCCTGTAATTTAAAAGACCAGCTGACCAAAATCCTTAAAAGGGTGAAGCATTTATGCTTCCTGCAAGCGAGAAAGACACAGAAGTGATTTGGGGAGTCAGCAATACTAGGAAAGCCATTTGGTTCCTGGCAGCCCAAGCCCTGTCTTCTCACTGTGCTCCGCTTGGACCAGGTTACCTTGCTGAACAGATACTAAGCTCTGGCAGCTCAGACTCCCGTGTTGTAGACACAGACATGGAAATGTAATTTTTAAATTATAGCAGTATATCAGTTGAAACCCATTTTCTTTTAACCTTCTAAAGGACGTTTTTATATGTTTTCAAGGAACAAGCAGGCATTTCACAATTTCCTCAACCTGATGGTATACATGGAAACAGGACATTTTGGTCAACCTGTAATCATTCTTTCTCAATCTCATTCAAAGCTCTCCTTCAGCAGTCAAAGTTCATGCCTGGGAATGAACAGGCTTGCTGGACAGTGCTTTTGTTCTGGCTTTTGTTTGGTGAGAGGAAATACTGAATACTGGTAAAAGGGGAGATGCCTTATTGTGAGTCAGATTTAATCTGGTTCTAAAGTTTGTTCCCCTAGCTTGTTAGGATAGTGCCTTAGCATCTGCCAAGTTAGTCACAAGTTTTATTCACAGAGAGCCAAGAAGGGCTGAGTGTTTCCTTCAGCTCTGGCTTCCTGAAAACAGAGGCAAAAAGTTTAGTACCCAGTCATCTACCAAATCCCTATCTGAGTTGCCTGGGGGAGGTTGACACTATGCAGCCAGCGTGTATGGAGATGTGTGTCTTTGCCTGGGACAGGCTGCTGGTATTATCCACTTGTGTAACAAAGCCCTGTGATACCCATGGCATCTTGCCAGACCTGACACCTGGTGAGTCCAGCCTCTCAGTCTGCTCATGCAGCAAATACGTGGGTGAAGGCCAAAGCAAGGCCAACAGTTGCCTCCTGGAGCATGTGGCAAGTAAAATCCTGAATGGGAAAGTCCCCTTGGCACTTGGCAAGTCCCAACTGGTGTGGGACTGCAGCGACTGTGTATATGGGAGGTGAAGCCTGCAGGGAGTCCCCCAGGAGGATTCGCTTTCTTCACTGAATAGTGTAAAATGTTGTGGTATCAGCAGCAAGTCTTATACACTCTTTGTCTCTTTTGTAGCAAACCAGTGTCACATTAACTTCTACAAAAGAAATAGCTGTGTTAGAAATAAGAGGTGAGGGAGCTAGATAAATCATATTGTGTCCTTTAAGGGGTAATATCTTATGTTTATAGTACTTTTTCATAAGAGCAGAAAGCCCTTGTAAGTGAACAAAAATGGGAAGCTATTTTGAAAGCCTGAAGCAACCCCAGGTAAAATGCACATTAGAATCAGCAAGTCATTCAGGTCCCTGCACAGCAGGCAGTGTTATCTACTGTATTCACAGCAAGATAAGCTGCTCAGAGCAAAATCTGTTGGCCCCCAATTTCTATTTAGTTAACTAGCTGCAGCCGCTTGGTCCTCCTGCAAGGCTGGGAATGGGGACAGTGGTTATTCAGATGGGACTCCTTCCTGCTGATCTCTGGAGCAACTTCCCTCCCATTCAGCCTTTGCAGAAGCGCTGTCCTGTCTGCTAGACCTGGGGCTCTGCATGGCACATCTGGAAATGGGCCATGGCTTCTCTCTGCAAGAACCTTTCTCCTGCCCTGGGCTTTCTGCTGCCAGAAGCAGCAGGATACTCTGATGTGACCGTGTTGGTGCAGCAAATCTATGCAGTTGGTAGGAAAGGCCATTACTAGGGTTCAGAGAGTTAATTTATCGTAAAGGGCTGACTTTTGTGTGCCCAGACCTGTTTTGAAGTTTTTCTGATTGAGTAGGTCAAAGGCTGAGAGTTGTACACATGTTGATGGGGAGTGACTTTAGGAGAAGGCATCCTCCCCTTCATCATTGCCCAGATCTTCTTTCTCCCCAAGGAAAACAAAGATGCCTGAAGACTGAGCAAGTTCCAAAGGTATTCTTAGCACTTGTAAAAACCATTTTGTTCAAAGAAAAATATAAACCAAATGAGACCTGGGGTAAGAGTGGGAGAACAAAGCAAACCCTACCACAGATCAGGTCATGCTCCCCTACACTTTGTATCTTGCAGGCCAAGGTAATGCATTTAGGTTGGCTTTCATCTCCTTGAGATTGCTGTTCCCTGCTTATGGACAGCTGGGGATTTGGGCTATGAAAGGAAAGTTGGCAGCTTTGTGCTCTGTGCTTGGAAATGTCTACTTCTGACCTAGAATTTATCAAAGGAGAAAAGCAGTAATGACAGTGAAAGAGCTGTTGAAGTTGGTCTGCTCCGTAATGAGGAGATGCAGTGATGCTGATGCAATTGCTAAGGCAAATTAAAGTAACTCAGAGGTGAGAAGTCAGTCATGCCATTTCCCCTCCTGTATAGCATTACCTATTCTAGAGGTCATGAATATAGCTGTTTATTAGAGACCTTCCTCGGTATACACAGATAACATCAAGACAGTACGGAAAACAAAGGACCTGATCTCTCAAAATATTTTCTGTCTTGAGCAACTTTTCTCACAGAGAGTAAGCCATGCTCTTCACAGCTTCTTACTGACCTCAGACATACTTGATTAAATATTAAATTAACTCTGTTAGTTTTAGTTAACTTTTATTTTTTTTTTCTCCTCTAGTGCAACTAGTAACCAGAACATGAAAACATTAGATACATTTGAAAGTGATTTTGAAGCTGTTGTACAGATGAGGACTGATATTTTATTTTGTGACTCAAATCTTTGAATATGTGACTACCTCTGTTTTAAAATAAAAAGGACAATTTTCTATTTATTTATTTATTTATTTATTTCTAATGGGGGTGTGGTATATTCTTCTATGTATGTTCTTCTGTTCTGCTGAGGCAAAACCCAGACAAAGTGAATGAATGTAGTGGATTTAGCTCGGTAAAAGTAAATATTTCTTTTATGTGACACAGAATTAAGAAGCTACTGAAACAAAAAATTCAATTAATATCTTTGGCACATAACAAATGGTTGAAAGCCTTAGACTTAAGTGCTATCCCATTTGAAAATATCATAATTTAGGATTATATATGGTTTTGGTGTTCTTTTAGTAATCTACAAGTTGTTTGAAAAAGACTTGTCCATGGCAGACCATCTTGTATCCTATTTGGAATAGAAGCACCTCAAATCTTTTGGAAGATTCTCATCATTAGAATATTGAATTGATGGACTCAGAGCACATCTGGTCTTATTTTTACCCCTTTGGTAGAAAATAAGGAAATAAAAACTCGTTTAATGAACATACTTAAAAGAAGGCGCCTTTCTGAAAGAGAAAGAGAAAGGGAAAAACACTGGGTGAGGAGGAATGAGCAGGTAAAATCTGAAGAAGCCCATTTAAGTTGACGCATCCAGACAGAGAAGACGTTAGTGTTTGCATGATAGGTCCAGTCTCAGTTACATGTGCAGAGGATACAGATGTTAAGCATGTCTGAAAACCTTTAAATACATGTCTTTTCAGATGCTGAGCTGAGCTCTGTGATCAGCCCATGAGACTATAGAAGTTCACCAAAATCCGGTTGTAAACATTCTCAAACTCAAAGGAAATTAACCTGTGCATTTAACCACAGTGACTTGGTGCCATTATAAATTTAGAAGTGGTCAGCAGCTTATTCACACCATGAAAACCATCAAACTATTGACAGTGCTGGGTCTTACTTATAGCTAGAAGATATTCTGCTTTACAAAGAAGAATACCTAAGATTGTTGAAATACTTGACAATTATAAATTAGTTTTATCTGACATTCAGAAGCCTCAACTGCCTAGTAAAATTAAATAGCTGTGAACTTCTGTAGTAGTTTCTTTTCATTAAATCACTGGCAATTACTCATGACATTTTTGATCAAGTTATGCTATATCTGAGGTATATACTTTAGTTATCCTTTCACATTGCTAGCAACAATATTCACAAATATAATTAATATTTGAAAGGAATATCCAACCTTTTTTTTAATAGGTAATCAAGATTTTGTCTCAGTGACCATTTGTACCAATAGACTAGATAGATAGGTGTGACTTGTAAAGAAACAATTCTGTTGCATAGTTTTAGATTTACTTCACTTTAGATGTGGCCTGATGGCTTTTCTTTATATTTTAAAACACAGGAGAAGTTATAAATTTCCCTGTGATTTTCCTGTAAAGGTTTCTTTTGGTTTCTTACATGATAAGTATCCTCTTAGGAAGATTTTTTCTTTTTTTTTTTTTATTTTGTTTTTTAATCTAGAAAATGTAGCAATAAATTTGGTGATGTTTAGAAACCATTTCTTCCGCATGTCTGTTTCAATTTCCAATTGGGATAAAAGCATACCTTGCTCTTTACAGTAGAGCAAAGCACAGTGTCATTACAGTGTTTTATTTGTAGTATCTTTCATTCTGTTTAATCCACTGAAATGTCTTGTTGCTTGTTCAAACAGTCAGGAGTGATGGCTTCATTGAACTATCCCATTCATCAACAGCTCAATTCACGTCTTTTTTCTTCTTGTGTTGATAATGTGTTGCCAAAATCTGTCGCCAAAATCTGTCAGACAAAAATAAGTTCTTCTTGCCTCAGTGACAGATGGCTCTCCCGAACAAAGATCTTTTTGCCTATAAAATATGCTCTCTTTTCTTGTCACAGACTTATTTTAGGTAGCCACAGAGCCACAAATACAGAGTTGTTCCACCAGGCTGGGCCAGCAGGTGAGAATACAGATTTATGCCACTGCTTTGAGAGTCGGGGCAAGAAGATGAAAGTTCAGTCCAGACACTCTATTGTCACATAATTAGGGTGTTGTATCATGATGTCCAGCTCTACTTAGAATATACTAGCTCAGGTCCCATGTCATGCTAATGCTCTTATGGGATTCTCAGCTTTGGTGCTCTTTTGGTCTGCTCAGTTCTTTTGGGTGCAGCAGCACCTGAGCCTGTTGTTCCGCACTCTGAACTGCTGAGGGAATTAACTCAGGCAAAGCTTTTTATTTTTTTAAGTGTCCTGTTGAATAACCTTTGAATCATTTAGACCACTTTCAAATGAGACAGAAAATGAATGGTCTCAAAGATGTGAAAATCCTTGTCATTTTCTGGAGAAAAAAAACAAACTGGTTGCCACCACCAAAAGAATATCAGCAAAAGCTTAAGTTTTGCACAGATGGGGAGGAAGATGATTAAACTTTCATTACTCTTCACTTTGTATCAGGAAGGACTGTTTTCTTCTAAATACATTTCTTTTAGGCAAGGAACCCTTCACTTTCTCCAGCATCCTTTTAGAATTTTAACTTTTTAGGAAGAAAATTACGAAGTACATTTTCCCCTCTTAAAGCACACAAAAAGCATTGCAGGGCAGTACTATGCTAAAGCAGAGCTGTCAACTTCTTTACTGTTCTAATGAATTCAGCTAGTTCAGCAGAGCTGATTGCAGCCAGATTCTGCTGGGAAATGGGTTAACACAATGCAGTGTTGTATCCTATAGCCATCAGTTCCATGCAAATTCAGTAGTCGTGTTATGTGAAGCTTCCTGTTTGTCTGAGTACCCAGAAGACATAAATATATAAATTAAATCTTCATCCTCATCCAAACATTGCTTTTTAATGATACTGAGCAGTGTGAAAACCTACCAACCAACTTAAATAATGAACCATGAAACAAAACAAGGGTTGCTGAAACTCTCTTAGATAAATTCTTGTATATTTCTTCTGTTATGTTTCTATATCCCTTAGTCCTTACTACTTTTTCTCTTTATCCTTACTATTTTAAAATTCTACCTTGATAAACCAGTTGCTTCCAGCCACCAAGAATAAAAAAAAAAATTCTCTTTATAATTATTTTTTCCTGAAACCACTACTGTCATGTTTTGTATTATCCCACTGAAAGAAGACCAAAACATATCTCAATATTGGGCTTGACTTAGGGTTAGATTGGGTTAGTTAAAATTCCCACTCTGATGGTGACTTCTTTAGCTCTCTGAGTCGGTGGCAAAAGAGTTGATGATAAGTGCCTATATGTGTCTATAAAGCAGAAAGCTTGAAACTGGCTTTGCGAAAGATTTTTGAAGATAGGATGCTTTGAAAGTTAATATCTATTATCATGTTTGGTGCTAATGATGCCAATGGTAGAGTTCAAATGGTAGTGTATTTACACATAGAATTGGAAAAAAAACAATTTTAATTTCTGTATGATCTATGGAGGAACGTGAAATAGTTGATAAAAAGTCTTTTGTCTGCCTATTGTGAGTTCCCTCAAACCTGTCATGCTTGTGTTGTTTCAATTCACCAAATCTAAAATTCGGGTTCTTCATGTACAGATCATGTGCATGACAACACCCGCATATCTGCTTTATTGAAAGGGAAGTGTAGCTTAATATTAGTTACTAGTAGATTAGGTACAAATAGAGTTATAAAATTCTAGTTTGTACACATCTGGATTACTGTACATGATGTAGAATTGACACTAGAAAGGACATAGAGGAAACAACACAAAGTGAAGAAAAGAGATATCAGGTAAAAGAGACAAAATTTATGTTTTCTTTAAAAGAGATATCTCAAGGGACTTTGCAAGAACTGTAAAGTACCTTCAAAGTAACACCCCTAAATGAAGTCACTAGCTACAGTTCATTGGACACAAAGCATTGGATTTAAGAAAAAATTTAAAAGTGGACAATAATGAATAAAATCCTATTGCTGTATGGATTCCTAAAGATATTACTTAAAACCAGAGTTATCCAGAAGCAGTGCAATGCTGGAAGAAAAATTAATTAATGCAATTGATATTTAGTTACTATTTATTCGCAACCAAATAAAAGCCTAGATTTGATTAGACCAATTATTTTATATTAAATAATAATTTATTACTAGTACCTAGCAATTGAAAAGTAATTACCATAATGTTGGTATGTAGTATTTTATTTCCCAGTTTCGGCAGAGGGTTTTTTTAATATTTTTGTTATTAACTGATACAGATAAATGTCTTATTGAATAAGAATGAAATTGATATTTGAAGACTATCACTTAATCATTTACTTTCATTATTTCCAATAGGGTTATTTTAGAGCCCTGCCTGATTTTTTTCCCCTCCCTTCTTCCTGTCTTTATGCCTGAGAATACTAATAACAATGAAGTGAGGGTAGAAAGTCATAAGAATAATTTAATTCTTTGGCAGGCAGTAAAATATTTTCTCTTTCTTAAACTGCACAGAATGTGTCTGTGATTAGAGAACAAATTTAATAAAACAAAGCATATTGATTGCCAAAGGGGGGATTTTTTTTCACAAACTAATGGTGCTAAGCACTTCAGGAGGCTGCTCAAGGTAAAGCTACTTCTTCAGACAGCTGTCATCTGCAAGAGTGATCCAGATGTATGGAATAACACAGATATGGAAAAAATATGATGATATTATCACAGATAATGCCTGCAGAGAAATTCTGATGGGATGCAATGGTTCTAGATGTCACTGTAAGTCAAGTATTTATTAAAATACATGGATATTTCATCGGCTTTATTATTTTACAGCATTTTGCATCTGAAGATCTCCAAGCACTGGATCAGTGACAAATATTTAAACTAAGCACCTCATTTGTGAATCCATCTGATGTAAAACCTAGATAGAACATGGCTGTCATGCTTTGTGAAATTTATCTTTCAAAGCTCATTAGTGTTTATTTTCAGTGAAGTGTTAAAATTCTGCATCAAAGTAAAATTTTTAAAATTTTACAAGTGTTAAAACACAGTGTTCAAAAATGTGAACACTTTCTTGATGAGGCAGAAATTATTTATCTAATATATGTATATTGTCATATTACTATTAATATTACAGAAATTATAGCATTTCCACTGTATCTAAAGAAAATACTTCAGTGTTTTCCATGTTTCTGAAATAAGCAAGTAGATATTATTTGTTTTGACACTTCTCCCCAAAAATACAGACAAATCAGACACATTCTTCTGAAAGGCTTTGATTTCCAAGTAGAGTGTAGTTTTTCTGACAGGTCTGTCTGTCCCACCAGCTATATTACCCAGCTTAGACCTGCTTTCTATTTTAACTGAAGCCCAAAGGACATGCTTTCTGCTTCATGCAGGAGTTGGTGACTTGCCTTGCATTAGAGCTCCTGGCTTCCAGGATTTCTTCTCATCCTGACAGCAGGAATTTGGTATGTTCATCTTTGATAACTGTATTAGCCTGGCACATGCTGCAGCAACAAGAGTCTCAGCACACAATATTGTTCAGAATGTGAAAATATACCTGGCCATACACTTTTAAAAACTGGGAATAGGCTTGAGGTGCCATGAACTTCCTTCTGATTTCCCAGCACAGGACGGACATCAGCCTGTTGCACCAAGTCCAGAGGAGGCTTACCAAGTCGATTAGAGGAATGCAGCACCTCTCCTGTGAGGAAAGATGGAGACAATTGGGTTTTTTCAGCCTGGAGAAGAGAAGAATTTGGGGTGACCCAATTGCAGCCTTCTGGTACCTGAAGGGAGCCTCAAGAAATACAGGAGGGACCAGTTACAAGAGCATGTAGTGATAGAACAAGGAGGAATGGCTTCAAACAGAGTAGGTTTAGATTAGATATTATGAAGAAATTCTTCACTGTGAGGGTGGCAAGACACTGGACTATGTTGTCCGGAGAAGTTGTGGATGCCCCATCCCTGGAAGTATTCTAGGACAGGTTGGACAGGGCCCTGAGCAATCTGGTCTAGTGAAAAGTGCCCCTGTCTACAGCAGGAGGATTAGAACTAAAGGATCTTTAAGGTCTATTCCAATCCAAGTCATTCTATTATTCTTTATCGAAGTAATAGATTGGCATCCAGAAATTTGTGAAATAGCATGTTATTTCATAGCAAATTCAAATGCAAATTTTCATTTGAACTTTGAAGAAATGTTTTTTCCAATGTTCTTGCTCCTAGAGGAAATATCTCTTTGATCATTTCTGCTTTTCTTGTTAGGAAAAAGGAAACTAACCCATGACAATATGGTGCCTGGCATATCTCTTCTCCTTAAGAATGAAACAAGTCTTGTTAAAAGAGTTTTACACTAACTTAGGAGCTTAGTATGGTAATTCTAGTTCTCAAATAAAACTCATCCCAATGTGAAAATTCAAAGAGTGATCCTGTTTTAAAAATATTCTAGCTAATAGTTTTGTTACAATTAGTGTTGATGTTGCTATTGATTTTTAAATAGTTGCTAAAATAATGGCTGTTCTGTCTTCCATATTAAACCAGCTTGATATGCCCATTCAGTTCTCAAAATAAATATTAAAAAATAGCAGTAAAATAATTTTCACAGTCTATTTTAATAAACTCCCATTCTTGTGGAAGTTACACTGTCATTCTCAAGTTTTCATGGTCCTGTGAAAGCTCTGTATTTTGAAGGTTAGAGGTAATACGTTGTACCACAAGACAACAAGGTTTCACAAATCTATTAGAAATTGGTCAAGGACCAGGATGAACATGGTCATGTACTCATTTTCACAACAACTGGAAGGTGGTGAGCACTGTTCTCATACAGCATTAAGGTAATGGGAAAGAAATAGGACTTGGTATAACAGGGAGGACAGATTGACAGAATACTTTGCCAGCACCTTACCATTTAACACTTAAGTGAAAGAGATGTCTCTGTCTCTTTTTAACCACAGAATTGTCCATGTGCATGTAATTGTTTTGTGTCAAGGTTAATGAGAAAAAAAATCACATTTAAAATTTGCATTCAGACAATAAATCAGGATCAGTCAGAATCCAAGAAGTTTCAAGTTTCCTGGGTCTACCAGTGATGGAAAAGGGTTTTTTTAGAGTCGCTAACCAAATTAGTCTTTTAACTTTTTCATAAACTGAGGAATCTCAAACTTAACCCCTTCCTCTGACTAAAGCTGCAGTCTGACTAGAGCAGACGTTTGATTATAAATAGAGAACAGGATAAATAGCTTTCATTCAGTCTTGGCTGAACTCCTGGAAAAAACATCAAAACTTAATCTGCATATAACAGAAAATTTAGGAAAATCCCATGTGCATTGTTTTGATGGCTGGATGCACTCAAACTCTGACCTTGTAATCTACTGCAGCAGGAATAAATTGATGCTGTATTTGAAAGAGATGATCTTGTACTCCCATTTCCCATTTCCATCCTCATGCTGTTTCCTTGTGCCTGCCACAAGCATGAGTGTCATCAACTGGCAATCTGCTTGGGCAACTGAGTCAGGTTAAAAGTCATGTAGAAAAAGAAAATTAAGTTTTGGGTACATAGTTCTCTTCACCTTTCAGTCTACAAAGGACTGGTTCTGTGTGACAGAGATGATTTAAGAAGAGAAATTTTATCAGGATGGAGAAGAATTGTACTTTTTCCTTCCTTCACTGTTCTCATAGACACCCTAAGGTCATTACAGATACCTCTATGGGTTTGATCTGTTCAAGCAGGACCACCAGGAGAATGATTTGTTTGAACTAGGGTTTGAAGATATTTCAGTCCAGTTTATTTGTGTTGTCTGCCTTCTTTGTGATTCTTAGTAATTCTTCTGGGCATCTTGCAAATGTTTTACATCCTTATGGTCAGAAATGGTGTCAAAGAAGTCCATGGGTCAGAGCCATTAGGTCTGTCCAACTTGCATCTTCCTCTGCAAAGTCCAGCTCAGCTGGACATTCTAACAGGTTAAGATGTGAAAGCAAACACTCCCCAAGGAAGGAAAGGGCATTATTTAGCCTCATATGTTAATCCACATAGAAATATTTCTCTAATTAAAAA
>VZRZ01000263.1:49937-62688 GCA_013398175.1 Climacteris rufus | reverse complement strand
AAAAAAAAAAAAAAAGCATTAGGGATCTTTCCTGGCTTAGAGGGGTTTTGTACTGATGCAAAAATGAGGGAGTGCAGCAGCTCCTCTGACAAACTCCCAGGGACAATTCCTACTGTGCTAGGGTTTGAAGGGGCATTGTTGCATTTCTTAGGAAGAAATTCATCACTTTTTAAATTTATGGGTTGTTACTACACATGATACCTGGCTACTACCTAGAAATTACATTGTCACCTTAGTCTATCTGGGAACTTTTGACACTAGGCAAAGTGATAAAAATAGCAAAATATACCTGCCAACCTCAGACAATTATTTTAAACCAACATTTTAGGTTTTGTACTTTCAATCTTTGCAGTGTCAAGGTTATTCTTTCCACTTGACATTTCCTTCAGCAGATATAGCAGCTATGTAAGTCATCTTAGGGATCTGTCAGCAGTGACAAGCAATGTGCATCTGCTGAAGGTTTGTCTGCTGGCTGTTTTGATGTGTTATGGTTGTGCTTACCCGTTCCTTGGAGATGTTCTACTTCAGTGCAAAATTGAATTTTGTGTTTTGGGTTGTCCAGTGTGTTAGCAAAAGTTTGTCTCGAGCTGAAAACAGCAATGAAATGTTTTCTCCCTTAAAACTAAAGCTTTGAATTATATCAGTAATTGGTTACTAAAGGCAGAGCCTCTTTTTCTTATGCATTTTTCCAGTGTTCTCTCAGTCTACCATTATTTAGCTTTTGTCTTTTTGGATTGGTATTACCATATACTACCGATAAAGAAAGTTTAATTGCTACTTTGTGCGTCAGCACTCATGTAAGTACCAGTGATTACAATTGCCAGCAATCTTGCATTTTTAATCCATGAAAACCACACAAGCTAGAACTCTGAGTTACTTCAGAAATTCAGAATTCAAATAATCTTTTATAAGTTTTAGTGTGGCTATTATGATGATTGTTTATGATTTTGATCAACATTTGCCTTTGTCCAACAACTCTGTTATCCTGGTAGGGTAATTTTGAAGAATGCTCTTGGGGACACAGCATGAGGATGAATGAACCTATGAGAGCAGGGGGTTATTTCATTCATGCCCTTACTTGCATTTCACTTATCCCCAAGCTATTGAAGCATCTATATTATTGAGGTGGGGTTTTTATAGAGATGGAGAAAAAAGGCCTATGACCTTAAAAAGTCACAAATATGAAAAAGTGCATGTTGTTTCTCTGCTGTGCTCTTTTGAACCAGAACAAACCGCCTTAGATATTTCTTCCACAAAGAACTGTCCCTGTGTGCTTTCCCATGCAAATGGAAGATAAAAACACATTGAAAAGTGTCAGTCCCTCTAAAAATGGCTAGTACTGCATCACTTTTATAAGACAACGTGAAAGGGGAGTCTATCAGAGCAATAACTTTGAACATTAGATCATAGACTCACAGACTCACAAAATGGTTCTGATTCCCCTACCATGAACAGGGACACCTTCCACTAAACAAGCCCCATCCAGCCTGGCCTTGAACACTGCCAAAGATGGAGCATCTACAACTTCTCTGGGCAACGTGTTCCAGTGTCTTACCACCCTCACAGGAAAGAATTTCTTCCTAATATCTAATCTAAATCTACTCTGTTTGAGTTTAAAGCCAAACTTATCCTAGGCTGCACCAATAGAGGTGTGGCCAGTAGGTCCCACTCTACCCTCATAAGACCCCACCTGGAGTACTGTGTCCAGTGCTGGGGCCCCCGTCACAAGAAAGACATGGACTCATTGGAGTGGGTCCAGAGGACAACTGCAAAGATGATGAGAGGGCTGGAACACCTCTCCTATAAAGATGTAGGAATATTGTCAACCTGCTTTCGATGGTACCCTGAGAAACAAGGAACAAGTTTAATACTGCAGTATACAGAAACAAAGAATTAATATCAACATGGGTACCACAGAGGAGTAGAGAAACACACCTTTGAAAACTGTGTGACAACAGTATGATGATATTAAAGCACATGCAACCACCTCTCAGCATCATAATCCTCTGAAGTTTAAGAATTCCATCTTCAGATTCATGCATAAAATTAAGAGCAAGTGATAGAAATCACCCCTCCAATCCTAATGGAGTATTTCATAATGAATAAAGAGGACAGTCACAATCAATCTGTCATTGTATACAGGAAGCTTTATGAGATAGTGCACTTAGTAAAAGAATAATTATTCAAAAGTATGAGAAAACTCACGTACTCTTTTGATAGCTAGGGATAGTAATTTGTGGCTCATTTTTATATGCTTTTTTTATTGAAATACCAACATTAAGCCCTACAGAACACTGTAAAATTTAGCAAGTTAATATTTGTCCAAAGTTGTTCCTGAAATTGCAGTTGCATAATTCAGATGTTGGTATCCTTTGTTTTTATTACCTTTGTTTTTATTTTCTTACTATGAGGTGAATGTGAAATGAGGTTCTCAAGTGCATCATAAAATGAAATACTGTTAGTCTGCAACTTTTTTCAGTAATTTGTAATACTGGGGTTCTGTTTCACTTGGTTGTACTTACACTCCAAAATTTGATACTTAATACTCAACTGGCCTATTAAATTCTACTTACAATCATAGAATCACAGAAAACAATCAAAACCATGGAAAGATTAATTGTAAGTGATGTTTGGATGTCATCTCGTCCACCCTCCAGATCAAACAAAGGTTAATTTAAAAGTTTAGATAAGGTTGTTCAGGGCTTTGTCCAGCTGAATTTTTAAAATCTGCAGGAATGAAAAGACGGAAACCTATTCAAGGGCATAATCATGGTCTTTGAGGAGAAAGTTTTCCTCCCAGCAAGGCTGAGTTTACCTTGTGCTAACTTGTGTCATTTCCCTGTCCACCTCTGAGATGAGTCTGTCTTCATCTTCTCTGTAGCATCTCTCTATGTTGTAGGAAATAGCAATTAAACTTTCTCATAGTTTCCTCTTCTCTGTCAGCTTCTTCTCACATATTGTTGTCCCCTTCCCTTAAGCACTTTAGTGTGTTCAACTTCATTTTCTCCTGCTCCTGAATCATATGTCTTGACAATGCATAAAAATGCTGATCTTGAAGACTGACAACCTGCAAGAAAAATCTCTTGACGTCAAAGTCAGCTTAAGTGATTTCTTTTGCTGCTTTTATACTCTGATGACATCTCTTCTCTTACTTGATGTTATGTATGAGACACCTCCTTCTCTGCTCTGTTTTTGCCTGAGGAGCTGAACATAGGAAAGCTACAAGCTGTCGTGCACAGCACATGGGAAAGAAACAGAACTAAATGACTCTTTTGCACCAATAGAAATTCCTTTATTTTAATTCCTTGAAATGCTTGTGAACTACTTTGTTCTTTCTTTAGAATACTTACAGACTGTGTCATTGTTATGTAAATCTTGGACTAGTTCTCATATTATTTTCTAAATTGAATAATCTCATTTCAGTTGCATTCCTTTGCTTCTTATGATGGTTGTTTGGACAGCCATGTTAGATAGACAGTGTTCAAAGGTACTCCTGTCTGATCATATCAAGCACGTAATTTTACTTTTTCTCCACAAATATAACCTTATATAGCATTTTCATTGCATGAGATTTATGTTTTGTTTATTGTTATCCAGAAAATATTTTTAGAACTATTCTGAACCTTTCCTTTTGTGCTCTTTTTCTCTGAAAATATTTTTCTTCTGTTTCCTTCTGAATTCCTGCTGGGTCCTGTAAAATTTATCTAACCAAGAGTTCATTTCCTCAGAAAAAGAGGGCCACTGTGACCAGTCTATCAGTCTGCTAGTTGCCCTTGTGAATCTCAAAGAAACTGGCCTTGCAGACTGAGAGCCACAGTCCCATGGCATCATAAATGTGTCCTGTCTTCCACTGAGATATGTGAAATATAGAACAAAAGGCAGAAGGGACAGCAGTTTAAACTGTTTCCAGGTCTTGAACACTTGTCTGGATCTAGTGGAGACACCTTTATTTGAGAAATCTGTTTGATTTCTCACACGACCAAGAGTGAAATATAATTTTTTTACACGTTAATGTTAATTTTTTCTAGGAGATGCAAAATGAAAGATTTTTACCTCTTGTTGCAAATAAGAGTGAAGATGTCTGCTTTATCATTTGTTCTACTCAACCAACAATTATCTGAGTAAGGTACTCTTCCCTTAACCTTTATTTTAGGGTACAGAAAATTACTTGTATATAAACTATGGTGATGATCTTTCAGCTCTTTTACAATGGTCTTCTGATTATTCGTTCACCATTAAGAAGATGACAGTCTCAGATTCTTCCTTATTTATTTGAAGCCTCAGCCTTTCGGTGACTGCTTTTTTCTTGAGGAAGAGTAATGGTTTGATGAGCTTTCAACCCTATAAATAGACACATTTCTCACTGATTCTATTATACATTTTGTCATTTCACATTTATTATTTTGCTTTCACATGTTCAGTTCACACACTACTGTATAGAGGATAAGGTTACAATCATAAACCTTCAGATCCATCAAATAAGTTTCTATTTTCTGATTTTTTTTCCTCTTTGTGTGAATGCCTTTACAAAAGTGAATACATGGCTGTGTGCGTTCTGTGTTTTGGGCTAAGTATTGCTGAGCAATACCAGACTGAGGAATTACACTTCTCAGTTGCAACACCAGCCATGGAGTATTTGAAGAAATCTGTTTGGCTAAACATGTCATTTTAGCCATGTTGTGCACACTTTGCAGACCTTTGCATGATGAGGTAAAGTAACACTGTTCTCTCTTCTATGTCTAAATAAGATGGTAGTCTCTCCTCTACTAGTATTTTGGTTTCTCTAACATATTTTGTCCATAGTCCACATTCTGTATGTTCTAATCAGGATCATGTAATTTCTTCTGGGTGGCACACTCTTTTAACTGTGTCCTGACTTCACTCTGGGTTAGCTTTTTTGGACCCACTTTTATAGCTGTAAACAAAATTTAAATAATACCACAATTTGCTGTTCAATCTTTTATTTTTTATGGAAATTAATTTTGTTCCTCTTATAAAACACCCAAACAAGCTTTCATTTTTGTGTGGGCTCAAGAAATGACTGCATTTGACTGAGGTAGATTAGTAAAAGTTCGAATTACCCTAGAATGGTCATTCACATTAAATAAATAAACCAGGCATCTGCAACCCTGATACTGCCCTGTGAATTGCTGAGCAACACCACTTTTCTTGCAGATGTTCTCTGATATTTCAGCTAGGTGTTTTATAAGGTCTAGACAAATTCCATTAATCTATGTATTGCTAAACACTGAATTCTCCACCTGAATTCAGTACTGGCTGAATAGTTGACACAAAGAACAATTACCCTCTGAAATCTACCTAGTCTGACTGTGATTGCAATATCCTGTCCATGATGTAGTTCTTAAAAATTTAGTTTGGTTTTAGAGGGTAAGAACAGGACCTAAAACACCATGGGATGGATGTCCAAGTTGCAAAATTCCCAGAGATTTCAAGATATGTGTTTTTAGAAAGAAGAGAGAGTTTTCTGTCCTTGCACTGACGTCACTAATAGGGGTAGTCAGCTTTTCTCACTTGTTATACAAAACTGCCATTACGTGAAAGTGACAGTAATAAAAAATGCAGTATACTCTCCTCCAGGCATTATGTTGTTTTACCACTTTACCTGAATGGTGCAAAACAGTCTTAGTGTGAAAGTACTTGGAAAACAACATGCATGAAAAAGCAAAATATTTACAATCAGAGCTGCCTTGAAGGTCCAGAAAGATGTACAATGCACACCAGGCAAATGTTCAATAAGCACACAATTTCTTAGCAAACAAATGGTATTTGATCCCCTCTGTAAGCTTGAGAAATGTTTTATTTGCATGGCAAGGTGTGAGAGAGGCAGGAGCTGACACATCAACATGTACATAATACATTTGTCAGAAATCTCCAGAGACTCTGAGCAGTACTGTTCAGCAAAGGAGCAGTCTGGGAGCAGATAAACCAAGGTATCAATATTATTAGCGCCATAATCCAGACTGGATTGATGACATTGCTGTTTATATAATTCTAAATGATTTTATATTGGTGTATGAGAACCTTCATTTTGTTTATTGAGCTTTCATATATTTAAATCTTATATTTGTTTTTCCACCTTACATTCTATTATACTGTTGCAAATTAAATTACTGGTATAGGAACATAGTTTACTCTTTTTCCCACATGCACTTTGAACTTGCAAGACATTTCTAGCAAGAAAATTTTCTGAAGGGGCTTAGAAAGTGCCTGACAGAGCAGCTTTCAGTGGAACAGAATGGTATGTTTACAGGCTGCAGTCACATTCTGGTAATTTTTGAATCCTGGGTTATAACAGAAAACATAACATACACAAATAAAATCACTGTTAACTTTAATTTTTCTTCTTAACCTTTCTTGTACAGATTTGCTAACAGTAATTTTTTTCTTACAAAGTTGCTCTGTCCTGTTTCAAACAACATGTCTTAAAATCTGTGATGTACATCTGTCTACACATATGCATAAGCACACAATCAAAATCCTTTTTCACTTTACACTTTAATGAATAGATGAGTATGTCAGGCCAAAAAGATGTACGTAGTGTTAACCTTAGATATTTGGAATACACTGCGTTTCTTAAGTGGTGTGAAAAGCTCAAAGTACTTGTATTTTGAACATCATGTCACAAGCTTTCAAGAACAAATCCATCTGGGACAGAGTAGAACCAAAAGAATTTCCTGCAAAACTTATATCCTTACTAGGCTTCTTGAATTAAAGAGATATTATTCTGTGACTGTTCTTCTTTCTGTGGGCAACATGTAGAACAAAGTGAGTAGCTGCTATAAGCATTGAAATGTGAGCAGGATCCCTCAGCTAACTTCTGTGAGGAAATGTATTTTGGACCATCTCTGTTTTAGGCTGGTCATATCCAACTGTTACGTATGCAAAAGGTTTATCTTGTGTTAATCTGATTGTTCAGATGCAGGTATTGAGGAAACAGACTGCACAGCTATGTTGATTTCCATACAGTATACATATATAGAAGGTCTGGCCCATGGTTTGGAAAGGCTTCTCCAGCTGGGCAGGACAATAGGTCATCAGTGAGGGCTTGTGAAGGCCGCTTTTAGCCTATATCTCCAGGGAAGGAGTAGGGCGGGTGGGAGATCACTGTTGTCTTGCAAGAGAAAGCATCCACTGTGTGAAGGGAGATGGCTCTGCCCTTGCTGCCTCACACTGTGACAGTCAGTAAATGTGATATCACCCTGCTGAAAGTCAGCACAGATGGCAGGGGCTGTTTATGTGCTTTACAACAGCAGGAAAAAGCAGAAGGGAGGGCATTAGCAATGGTAACTATTATGCAACTGGTATTTCAATGAACTGACTCTTGGGATTCTTTTAGATTTCCATAGTGTAGTTCATGTAGTTTTAAATGAAGATAACCTTATGTGGGGTTAGATTTTGGAAATAAGGGTTTGTATCAAGTTTTGATGTTCCTGTTTCTAGGGTGGAAAGGATAACTAAATTAAAACTCTACTTATCTACCACTTACATAAAATACTACAAGATATTTCATGCCAATTCCTGTTATAAACAGGTTATTCTTTTTATGCTGCATTTTATCTGGAGAGGTAAACAGATGAAAGCTCTTATGTTTTTGGCATAGCATCACAACACCTTAAGACAAGGTGCCATTTTAGTGGTAATTCCAGAGACATACAAATTTTCTACCAAAGGTTTACCTGACATCAGCCTGTTTCAGTTGGTTTTGGTAGAAAGACCAGAAAAATATAGCTGCTACTGTTATGAAAAAACATCTTGGCAAGTTGCATTGTTCTGAATCTAGTCAATTTATTACAAATTCTTGTACCTATGCACAGAGCAAGAGACTGAGCAAATAAATGTGATCTGGTTTGTTCTAAGGGACAAATTTGCAAGGAGGGGTGTTAAAAATCCTGATGAAAAAATATTCATAAATGCACACTGCTTTGTCATAACCATTCCATCTGAAATGGCCAGAGTGCTAAGATACTGCTGCCTGAGAAGATATGTATGTCATTCTTGGATGTACTAACAATTGAGATCCTAGCACCAAGCTGAGATTCTGTGATTATGATTAACCAGCTCCCATTTTTGTCTTTCTGTATTTGCATTACAATACTGTCTGTGATTATTTAATCATATGTCATATAATCCACATAAATCCTTGTCTTTTGGTAGTACAGTACAGACCTTTTTTTGGAGATGGAACCAAAGATTATGGTTATAAATCTTGATGTCTCCAAGTTCTACCTAATTTGCTGCAGACACTAAAAGAGAGTGGACAAGTAAACATGTGGACTTGTCTTTACTATTTATTTCCCATATTGTTTCAGGAGATAAGCAGAAGAATTTTTGGAAAACTATTATTATTATTGTTATTATTATTATTATTAATTACCATCAGGTAAAAAGAAAAACAAACAACAAAAAAAAGGCATTTCACTTCATCTTACCAAATATATTTAAGATTTTTCTTCCCCATGTAGGAGAATTTCAAAAGCAGACAGCTGTTTTAAATCAAGGGTTAAAGTGTTTATACTAGAAGGCTGCTTTACTTTCATGTGATGCAGTATACACTATTATTCTGTGAAGGTGCATTCTGTTTAATCTCCTTTTATGATCCTCTCTCTTAATACCTTCCTATTCTCTTCACTCTAAGGCTGCATTTTCTGCCAAATTTTCTATTCTTTGAAGGATGACCCCAGACCCCATAAGAGAACAGAATAAAAAAAAAGGAATTTTTTAATGGGCAAAACTTCAAATTTTCAAAGATTCTGTTCTTGTTGCTTCCATATTATTTTTATGTAATGGTAGGCCTGTTATCCAGAGTTTTCACAGATGATTGCTAATACTAAGCTCTTCATCTTTTGGCTACCCAGCAATCCACACCTTCTATGTGACATCTAGTAGTTCTGACCAGCTGTCTCTGTTATTGGGAACTCTCCTTTAAATATATAAATTCATCAAAAGTTCTACTTACTTTTTTCAGTCAGTCTCAAGTCTTCTCTAACTGTGCATCCTGAGTTTATGACATCTTTGAGACTAAGTTTTAAACTTTTAATCTCAGTACAAAAGAGCAAATGTATAATGTTCTGTAGGAAGAGAAATATATTTTAGAGGAATACTGTGAATGTTGGTAAGAAATGGGCATCAAAGTCATAAAAATTCGGTATCTAAATCAGAAGACTGCAAATGCTTCCCAGCTTCACTGAGAGGAAATCCAGGCATTTGTCCTCAAAGAAAATATCTTGTGCCCCAAACAGATGCCCAGTTTGGTTAATCAGAAAGCTAGTACAGTGAGTCACAGGACAGAGTTTAGGCTTGGCCAGAAGGAAATAACCATTTGAATCCTGTGACAGACTTTGCAACCTTATCCTGGACTTTCAGAAGCAGGTATGAATGTTAATGTGCTGGAAAGGTTTATTGTTGTGCAAAAGAGTGAGAACTCCTCTAAGCAGGAACTCAGGGGTCAGGAACCCAAAGGGACTGAGGTGTGTGAGGGCTGTTGCCACTCCTACTTCACCAGGATGGAGACACCTCCATCACTGAACCTCCAAGGCTTATGGAGCTAGTGGATGGCATCAAGACTGCTCATAAAACCTCCTTGTGTCAGTCAGATTGTTTCATGACTTGAGTGCCTAGCTTCTACGTTAGTGAGGGGGATTTATTTCCACAACCATAGGTGATAAAGTGCTGAAATCAATATTGGATACAGCACTGTCATGCTTGTTACTCAGTGTGTGAGAAATGTGACCTTCTAGTGTAAGGTCTATCTGACCTGATTTTGACACTTGACTTTCATGTACTATATTGACCCAAAAAAGGGCAAATGTATTATATATCCTACCTTATTTTAAGATTCACATCTAAGATTACTTGTTGAAGCTATTAGAGGTAAGACCAGAAAGAAATCACAACTGTATTTGCAGGGTGGAGAGTAAGCAGTGAACGGGACTATAAGATAAATAGATGAGAGAGAGAGAGACTGCACTATTTTTTTAATGAGAGCCTTCCTACTTCAGTTTTTCCTTTATGTAGTTCTAGTTGTCGCAAGATAAAGTAGTTTGGATGCCTGTAATTACTACTCTCTGTATTTTTCTCTGTAACATGTTCAACTATGTGTCATTTGATCTTTGTTGTCTCTTGACAAGGACAATATTGATTTGAATAAGTGTGTTAAGATATAGTTTTGGACATTTTATGGGCATCAAGTAAAAATATAAAGTGGTAGCTCATGGAGTTATTGTTAAATTCAACACAGATAGAAACTTCAGGTTTTCATCAAAAAAGACAACAGGAAATGGTCACATAAAGTTTTTATTAAGACTATATATTATGATGGCTTCTCTCCAAAAACAGCATAGACAAACAAAATTGACTGTATTACTTGAAAAAGAAATTACTTTGATCTTTTATTCCTTTGCTAAATACATGTTAGTAAATTGACTCAATAAATGTCACAATGTGGTGCTGGTTCTGACTTTTGATGTTTGTGTCATATGTTGCTATGTGGACGTATATATGTGCATTTATATGAAGCAAAAAAATAATGGCACTACATCACTTGTAGCTAAGTGTGACCATGCCTTACAGCTAGAATTTTGAATCCTGGATATAAACAGTCGTTGTTTCTGGAGGTCTCCTTGCTTGTGAGATGGAGCAATCAAAGGGATAGAGAGGAAAGAAAGAGTAACGATTATATGTAAGAGGTTCCTCTTTTAAATCTAACATCTTGTTTTTTCATGTGTTCTCTACCTTCAGACTTTTTTAGCCATTAGGCACTAGCTGCAACTGATACATAACAAGTCTCTAGACAGTGCACAGTGCAGGAGACCATGGTGCTTGGAAAATCAGAAGGTGCAGCTTTCATTTCTGCATCCTGAGCTCAGTGACAAATGTCAGGTGTCTAATCAATCAAAGCTCATATTTCTTGTGCTCTCCTTTTTTCACAGTGGTAGCCACTCTTGCTTATCATTGTTTTGATGTGAGAACTCTTTGAGCCCAGTGTGATGAAGTCAGGGAGCAGGAAAAGCAGCACTCTAATTGATTCTGATATAAATATATTTTAGTCCTACTGTTTTGATTTCTTATTTTTATCACTCAAAATCCTCAGTGGGGAACATAACTAAGAGCTATTAGAAGCTTTCTGTTTTAAAGGTCACATGCACAAATTTTATAAGCTATTGAATAGCCTAGTGTATCTTATAATGAGGATATTATATGAAAGGTCACTAACACCTTTCTTCTGGTGTCTTTTCTTAAATTTAAGTAACAATAACTGCTGTATGTGTTGTACTTAATGGATCACTGCATGTTAATCTTGCATTGAGTCTACCTGCTAAATCAGTGTTGGGGCATCCTCAGTGGTTGTGTAAGTGCCTGTTGTATGCACAAAAGCAAATAATCTTGTGAAAACTTAAGCAGTTTTGGCCTCCTGATCACCTCAACAGGTTTTTTTTTAATTGTTGTAACAAACTCAAGTCCTTTAATTTCTTCTGAATTATGCTACAGATCCCAAAGTACTATTTTGGATCTCACTCTGTGAGCAGAGAGGATTGCCAAAATCAAATCAAGTTAGCGTTGCCTGTGAAGGACAGAAAATCTTACCATCATCTTGCATATATTTGTCATGAAACTTAGCATATGATACTTACTGTAGCTTATAACTGTCGTGTGAGCTAAATAATTAGTGTTTAAGGAAGATATCAGGTGATATCCAGGCATAATATTAGTAAATTGTTCTAAATAGTAATATCCTTATGGGCAATTATGACTTATTTTCTGTCTGAAAGGAGGCTGTAGCCAGGTGTGGGCCAGTCTCTTCTCCCAGGCAAATAGCAAGAGGACGAGAGGACACAGTCTTCAGGTGCACTAGGGAGGTTTCGGTTGGACACCAGGAAGAAGTTCTTCAGAGAAAGGGTGATTGGGCACTGGAATGGGCTTCCCAGGGAGGTGGTGGAGTCACCATCCCTGGAGGTGTTTAAGAAAAGACTGGATGTGGCACTCAGTGTCATGATCTAGTTGATGTGGTGGTATCCAGTCATGGGTTGGATTCATTGATCTCAAAGGCCTTTTCAAATATAGTTGATTCTGTGAGTTGTAACCTTTTTGCTCAGTGTTACTATTTTACACTGATATGCTCAGTGAAATTGTCTGAGGTTAACTTTGTTGATAATCTAGGATAGACATGTTGCAAAAATGTATTATTAACTTTCTTACAGGATTATTCTGAGGAGGGTTAGCTTCAAAATCCTCAAAATTTGCTGTCTTGCTCTTACTAGTAGTAGAGATACTAAGATTAAATACCTTAAATGTACCTTAAATTGCATATATTCCACTCTATGAAAAAAAAACCCTAAATTTCTGGGTGAATGAATATATCCTCCCTTAAGAAAAAAAAACGAAATTGCCAAATGATGTGGGAAAAACTACGAGAAATTCAGAAACATCAGGTGTTTAGAAGCAAGGGAGGTGGACTGCTGTTTAAAAGTCTTACTCAGGATCATATAGTACATTAAATGCAGGCATATTGCATCCCAAAAGAGTCTGCTGACCCTGATTGAATGCTAAATCTTAATCCACTCATATCAGTGTGACCTTGATCAAGATTTCTAAGGTGGGTGAGAGGGACATGGGATAGGAAAAAAAAGAGGTTTTACAGGATAATGCAATGGGTAAAGAATAAAAAGAAGTATTTGTCAGTGCTGCATTCTGCAATATGCTCACGTTCTCCTGGACTCTGAATCCTCTCCTG
>VZRZ01000263.1:295-49904 GCA_013398175.1 Climacteris rufus | reverse complement strand
AAAAAAAAAAGGAAACGTGGTAAGCCTCTGCATTTAGCCATCTCATTTTCATGCAATGTAAGTTTGAAGCAAGTAAAACAAATGGATCTTAACAGTCATAGCCTTTGAGGGTAGTTTCCAAGCTGAAAGATCCCCTTGCTTTAAAGAAGAAAAATGTCTTAAAAAGAAGAAAATTTTTTCCATTACAGTAGAGACTGGCTTAACTGAACAATAGATATTAGAATAGTCAGCTACAAGAACTCAATACCATGAATCTAATGTTCTGCTTCCTGTAAATTCAAGCATCTCTCACTCGCTTTGTATCAAGGTTAATTCACATACAGAACTTCTGAGAAATAATTATCTTTACGTTTGTTCAGACAGGTCAGCTCCATGGCTGTCAACTCACAGCTATCGTTTGCAATCCAATGTGTGTTTTTCTCACAATTCCAGACTATTTTTCGTTGACCTTTAAGGCAACGAAATAATTAAGCACACCAGTATTGCTCTGTAACTTTGAATTCACTACATTAACAAGCTCATGGCATTACAAGGCCACTAACCCATCCATTAGGTATGACCATGCCCTTTTGGAATCAATAGAAAAATCACAATAGTCTCCACAGATTGTGCGCAGAGAGTGGAAATTACTTTTATTTGCAGAATCACAAAATAGCAGAAGTTGAAAGGGACCTGTGGAGATCATCTATCCCACCACTCCTGCTCAGAGCACAGGATGCCCAGAACCATGTTCAATTGTGTTTTGAATATCTCCAAGGGTGAAGACGTCACTGCATCCATGGGTAACCCATTCTTCTGTTCAACCATGCTCTCAATTAAAATGTTTTCTTGTGCTCAGATGCAATTTTCTATCTTTTGACTCATGCCCATTGTCTCTTGGTGAACGAAAAGTTGGACATGAGCCAGAAATATAAACTCACAGCTCAAAAATCCAACTCTATCCTGAGCTACATCAGAAGAAATGTGCCAGCAGGTTGAGGAAAGTGATTCTCCCTCTATTCCACTCTAGTGATACCCCATCTGGAGTACTGCATCCAGCTCTGGTGTCCCTTGCACAGGAAAGACATAGAATAGTTTGAGTGGGTCCAGAGGACAAACACAAAAATGATCAGAATGATGGACTATTATATCCATTAGAAACAAGGAAAAAACTTTTACTCTGAGGGTGGTAAAACAATGGAACAGGTTTTCCAGAGAAATTGTAGATGCCCCACCTCTGTAAACGTTCAAGGTCAGGCTGGACAGGACTCTGAGCAAGCTGGTCTAGTTCACAGAATCACAGAATAAACCAAGTTGGAACAGACATTTGAGATCACCAAGTCCAACCTATAGCCTAACACCTCCTCATCAACTAAACCCTGAAGATGTTCCTGTTCATTGTAGGAGGATTGGACTAGATGCCTCTTCAAGTCTCCCTCCAAGGGACCTTCCAACCCAAATCATTCGATGATTTCATGATGGTATTATTAATTCTATGATTCTCTTTTACTGGCCACCACTGAGGAGGTCTGGCCCTGTCTTCTATACAGCCACCATCTTGCATTTGTGCACATGGATAAGACCCCCCTAAACTTTCTCTTCTTCAGGATAAACAGTCACATCTCTTAAACCCTTCCCATATGAAAGGGTCTGCCGTCTCTTAAACATCCTTCTGGCCCATTGCTGGGCTCACTCACTCCAGTATGTCCATGTCTTCTGTACTGGGGAGTCCAGAAATGGACCCAGCATCCAGTCAGTGACTCGCTAGTATTGAACAGAGGAGAAGGGGCTTTGACTGGAGAGTACACTGCTCTCTCATGGTTGCCTTGTTATTCATCAGGGCCTCAGGGTCTTTTCTGCCATAATCAACAATTGATTTTGGCAACAGTTTTTAAAGTCATTTAGAAGTAGGAAAATACAAGATGTTACAAGTATACTGGTTAACAACAGACTTTCTCTGGTTCAAAATACAAATTAGAGTGGAACTAAGAAATTAATAAAATTTTAAGTTTAAAGTTTAAGATTAATGTTTACCTTAGGCTCTTATTTTGATGTAAATACAAATTGTTTGGTATTTGTTTCAGAATGTGTGTCTGGTTATTCTATTTTATGCATTTATTTCCAACCTGTAATTTAGTTTGATAGAATTTTTCTTGGGAGAAATTGTACAACCAAAACCATGCGTTCATAAATAAAGGACAAGATACATAATTGGTTTAAAATTATGTAGATTTAAACCACTGCCTGTCAAACTCAGACAATATAGATTGCAGCTTGTTAAGAGAGGGCGGGAATGCCTTTGTGGCTCCTCTACCTGATTAAGTTTCATAACATAATCAAAAAAGATTTTCCACTGGAAAAAAAAGTTACTTTTAAAATTTAATTAGATATCAATACCAAATTACTTATATTAGTTGCTAACAATCTGTAAGGACTTTTAACAGAAATCATAACCCCTTGTAATTTGCTAAAAACTTAATTTCATTCCTTAACTGAATTTTGATTCAGCTTTTTGATATACAGCTAATAATTGCATTGTATATGACTCGATTTTTTCTAAAAGAAAATTATTTTTAATTTCCCCAAATGTACTTATCTTTTTTCCTGTAATTATTGAAAAGATTTGTTTGGTGTCCTTAACAGACAGCTGTGGTTACTGACTCTGGCTTCTGCCTTAGTAGCACATGTGAGGGGTTCACATTCAAAATATGTCACATGAAATTTCACTGGGGACCCTTTTGACCAGATCAGTGTATTGTGATACCAGGGATCCTTGAAGCAGGTATAAGATTCTTGTTGCCAAGGTGTGCATGTTGTTGACTGTTTTTTCTGGCAAGCTTTTTATCACTGTAATATTTTCCATTGGCTCTATTAGTGTACAGCTGTGAGTGTTGAGGCTACCTAATATGTTACTGAAGAAGTAGGAACAATGAAAATGAGGAAGGCCAGCTATAAAATGTATCAATCTAATATACTCCAGGCCTGTCTACCATAATTTTGAATACTGGCTTTGATATCATCATAACTGAAGCCTTAGCAAGTAAGGACAAACCAATACGTTCTCAAAACTTGCTTAGGTTGTGGACCGAGAACTTTCTAAATAGATCAAAGCAAGGAAGAAAATGGTGGGTGGGAGTGGTTTTTTTCTTGTTTGATACAAGTTATCATGTCTTCTCATTACAAGGCCAAATGGAAGAAAATTATAATTAAATATAAGTGGTATGTTAGTATTTTTTTAATTTTAAGATAAAGCCTAATTCATAAAAGAATATTTTAATTGTATGGCAAAACAATAAAAATGTTTTCAAGAAAATTAGAGGATTTAACAGGCTTTAACAATTCATTTAACAGGATTTAACTGTTAATTAATTTTAAATTTAATTAATATATTTAAATATTTGCAATAGGGCCTAGAGTTTTGTGAACTGATGAATAAAGACCCTCTCCAGAAATAATTTAAATTTTTTGAAGTATGCAGACATCTGTAACGGATGTACATAGTTAAAGCAGTCAGAAGAACTAGAGAGGGTGATGAGCATACTTGAGGCCTTCAGAGGACAAAATACCATCTTCAAGACCAGGGACCCAGGTTTGAAGAACAGCTGGTCTTACTATTAAAGACTGAAGCAAAGAAGGCATTAAGTATCTTTGCCTTTTTCTTATCCTTCATCACTCTATTTTCCCCCAGCATCCAATCAAATATAGAGATTCTCCTTAGCTCTCCTTTGATTGCTAATGCTTTTATAAAAATGGTCTTATTGTCTTTTACAACAGTAATAAGATTAAATTCAATTTAGTCTTTGGCCTGTCTCATTTTCTTTTCCTGCATAACCTCCCAACATCCTAAGTTGCCTGCCCCTTCTTCCATAGGTCATAACTCTCCTTTTTTGCTCTGAGGTCCAGTCAAAGCTTTCTGTTCAGACAGACCAGTTTTCTTCCCTGACGCCTTGTCTTTAGGTGCACAGGGACTACTGCTCCTGCGCATTCAGGATTCCCTTCTTAAAGAACATCCAGCCTTCCTGGATGCCTTAGGAGTCCTTAGCAGTTAGTCCTTAGCAGATAGTCGTGCCTTGCATGGGCAATCAGTCCAGCAACTGGTTTTAACAACTTCTGACTATTTACATTTTCAATGTGAAAATACGTAAGATTTCAACATGTGGGACTGAGCATAGACCTGATTCTGAAGCCTCTGAACAGGTTGTACGTTTGACTGAGAGGAAGGAGAAGCAAAAGCTTTGCTGAAACCCTTCCCCAGGAGTCTAAAGACCATGGGCACAAACCAGGAGTGTCTTCCTCAGAGAGCGTTTGAACTACTGAACTATTGGAGAACAGAGGGGAATATCACCTGTTGCAACTTTTACCAAACCAACTCTGAACACAGGCCTCTCACTTGAAGGGACTAAGTGAAACTTAAGTCAAATTTGTGAGCAGTTTGAGATGACAGAAGCCAAATTTTTGCTGAAATTTCCATTCTTGTATATTCTTTGTCCAGCTTTAATGAAAGCCTGAAGAGGGTTAATTCAGTAACAATTGGCAGAAGAATTGTATATGCACTTTATAAAAAATATTAAATCTCATAACATTGCATATTGTTACAAATCAGATGCACAACATTTCGAATTGCAGAAAAGTTGTTTGTTTTTATTTTTAAAAATTTCAGTGAGAATGGTTTTGAGGTTTTTTTGATGTTTCAAGATCAGGTAGGTATTTTGCCAATCAAAATTTTACAAGCCTAGGATTGATAGGCAGCTGAGTAACTCCAAGAAAATGTTCACTTGGAAAGAAATGGTACACTTAAATCAGGTTTATGTTATTTGGATTAATTTGGATTTATTTTTTTCAACAGAAGTTTGTATAACTCCTGACACGTCTTGCTTGTACTGGGCAAAACTTTTCCAGATTAACAAGCTGCTGCTTTGCTTCTTTGTCATCTTTCATTTCCCTCCAGATTTCTCTACATTTATGAAGTGTCAAGTTAGCTAATTTTATTTAACAATTTGAATAGAGTCTTTCCCCTTGACATTATTCACACACTTCAATTCCTAAAGAAGAAAATAATAGCAACTGCAGCACCTGAAAGGTGATTACTTGCAGGTGGAGTTGTATGACCTTTTTGAAGAAGAACATCGCAAGTCTATTATATTGAAACAATGAAGTGTGTGGGCCTAAAATGCAAGAGAAATAAGTTCTGCCTTTGTCACAGTCGTTCAGGGCTCCTTGGAAACAATTAGCAAACAAGGAACAGAGCCAAACAGAGGGAAGGCAGCAGCTAGTAACATAGCACAAATTTCTTAATTATTTTGGAAATAAAAGAATTCATACAATAGTTCACTGCCCCATCAAAATAGGATTTTTTTAGCAAACACTTTGCAGGAGATGGAGGCTCTTGAAATGGAGGCTTTTCATATAGAATTTAGCTGACAGGTAGGAAGAAAGAGAGAAAGTAAATTAAATCAACCAAGGACAGTCTGGTAGGGAGTTGTCACAGATAAGGCTGACTGAACCACAAACTGCAATGGACCTGGATAGTGGAGTTTATTTGACGACTGACAAGATGAGAGCTTTTACTGTGCTGGTTGTTTCAAACACTCGCTCAGTGACTGACTCACCCTACTCACAGTGGTGTGCCTTAGGTTCTGAATTCACTTCCCCACAGAGAGATCACTGCTGCTCTGGGCAGAAAGATGGGACACTTTCCACTCATTCTCTGTTCTCACATACCAGACTGGCATCACTGGCAAAGTTTCCTAGGCATTCCTGGCATTCTTTTCCACACAGCTCTCATCTCCAGGATCTTTTCCCACCTCCAGTCTCTTTTCTTCGGCAAGGATTGTCATCTTCTGCTTTCCAGTCCCTTTCTCTTTCCTGAGACCATTTCTTTTTGGCCACAGCTCTTTCTTGGCCCCCAAGCTTCTCATTTTCCCAGGCTAAATAACTTATTTGTGGTAACAACACATGATTAGCCTTCTAATTGGTGTTTCTGCCTCATGTTTTTATTAGTTGGAGGTTTCAAGTTATGTCACGTTGTTCAGTCTGAGTATCATCACTATTTGTAACTAGCCACACCAGCTGCATCCACCAAATACTTGTATTCTGCTTGAAAGTTGAAGAGTTTCAAAACTTCAGATTCAGACACTAATCACAGCAAACATACACCTAAGCAGCTGCTGCCAATCAGCATGCAAAATTTAACCTTTTTTTCTTCACATACAATGAATATTTTGAAAGTTTCCTTCCTAGTTGTGCCTTAAAGCACCCTGAACATTGTTATTGCCTATCCCTGGTAGGTGTTTTCATCTCTAGGCTCCAGCTGGATGATGGGAAAGCTGAAAACATTGAGTATCTCAGGCTTGTTATATACAAAATGAGAACAAATGCACAAAACTTTGAATCCCACTACAAAATAGAATTTTGATTGTTTTCTTTTTTCTTTATTCTATGCAGAGATCTCTGAAAGATGACCTGCTTTTCTAAAACAAATTCTGAAAAATGAAAGCACTCAGTATTGCAGCAAAATGTAGAAAGTAAGCATCCATCAGTTTTGTATGACCTGGAAGGCATGCTAGTGTTTCCTTCTCTACTGCCAGTAAGTATACTCAGATAGAAGAGAGCAGTAAGTGTGGATTGATGGCCAGTTAAAGCAAGCTGCAGAAAACTTGAGGACACTGAAAAGATGCTGCATTTTGTTATGCTCCAATTAAGATAGGCTGCCTGGGTATGTTAGGGGCATGAGAAAAAAAATTGCAAAATGATCCCATGGATTAGATTGCTGTCAGCTTTTGACTGACAACAAGCCTCTCATATGACCAAAAAACAAGAACAGATTCCAGTGAGAAGTCAGATGATTTTTATGCAATTGGTAGGCAATGCATGATCATGGAAGGCCTTGGCTCAGTAATTGCTTCTACCTTGTCTAGACACTGTCTGAATACTATCATTATTTCAGATTCACTTCACAGAAATGTCCAGAAACACTGATTGGAAAATTATAAACAAGCAGTCTCTGTTTCAGAAAGCTGGAAATATAAAAGAAAACAGAGGCAACTCTTGAGTACAATGAGAGAGTAGAGAAGAAAAGTGGGGCATAATGAAGACGAGCTCCTGTAGTAATATTAGAGAGCTGTGTGCATTGGTTTCAGCTGCACGTGTACTTCTGAAACAACTCTACTAGAGTCTTTGCAACTACAGTAAAGTGAAATTGATGCGAGGTTGAAATTAGAATCCTATTGTTTCAGGTGTGACACACAGATCAGTGAGCCAGTCCTCCTAACTGTGCAGAGGGCACACATTTGTAATGTGACAGAGGATTTTGATAATTTTGAGAGACATTTCCAAATCTCAGTGATGTACAGCTTAACCTCTTGGGTCACTGACAGTTTATGACTTCCTGGGTGCTCACTGTTGACATTCCATACTGAAATTTGTCTTTTCAATGTATTTAAATCTTTTCTATTAATGGGAAAAGAAAAAAAAAGATGAATTTTGCACAGTATTTTTTTATTCTGCTAGAAAAAAACATATAAATGTAGCCTTGTCACAGTGTTAGCTAGACTAAGTATGTGCTCACACACAGTACAGAACTGTTTTGACATCTCATTTCCTTAACAGCTGAGATGGAAAATTAATTTAGAAACAAAATCAAATAAAAATACAGACTTTTTTTTCCTGTAGTAAGAAAAAGACAAAAAGAAGTAAAAATATGTACTGACACTGACAGTAAAATGAAAGCTTCACAGCCTAGGCCATAAGACCAATCACAATTCCTGACCCGGGTAGCATAAGACAAAGCAAAGGTAAATGTAATATTCATCTTAGTCTATATTACTATATTTTTTTAAGACTCAAATTGGAATGTGACTAGTAATACATCTGTTTGTTATTTGTCATGAAGAAGTCTATAAGTAATAAAATTACCCTAAGCGATTTACTTATAATTTGATTTCTTTTGTACTAGGAAATATGACACAAAGCCTTACATATAGATGAGCAAAGACACAATGTTTGGAAAAACATTTAGAACTGTTATCAACAAAACTGGAGTTTAATGTAAGTAAAAGAACTACTATGCACATCCAGGGTTTCTGTTAAGGAACAGCTTTTAGTCTCTTGGTTTTAAAAATTCTGCTTTGCACTGGATCATAGATTGCTTAACAGTAGCATATGTGCCACAGGTGGCACTTTAATCCCACTGAGGTGATCAGGCACAGATGGGAGCTGCCTCCACCAGCAGTGGTACCTGCTGCTGACACTGTTCACATTCAAGGGCCTGTCATACTTTATCTCTGATAGATCTCTCTTTGTCATGGATTCCTGCATCAGATTATAAAACCTCAATTTAGGTTTTAAAGAGTATCAGAGACTGCCTTAATATAAACTCTAGTGGAATGATAGTCAAACGTATTTTTCATATCAGGTTTATCTTCTCTAAAAAGTAATTGATGACAGACCGTGACCTTACTTCTCCTTTCAGACCATCAGCCTCGGCTCTTCTCCTAAACTACTTTCTCTTCTCAAGTATTCAAAAGATTCCTGGTCTGCTTTCCTCTTCTGACCTCTGGCATTTTAAAAGGTCCTGCCCTTTCTCTCTGCAATGGCACCAACTCCTGAACTTAGAAAAATCATATCTTGTACAGGCAGATGTCACATTTTCAACTCCATACAGAGATGTTAATTAAACTGGAGAACAAGTAATCTTCAAAATAAATTATTTATATGACAGTCTTTAATTATCTATACAAGTTTATCAGCAGAGGAAGCTTTGGAAGAGTTTATGAAAAATCCACAAAACCCAGAAAAATATGAAGTAATAGCACTGATTCAATTTGGAAATAAATTATCCAATTTTGAAATAAAATCAGAAATTACCTCCATTTCAAGTATGCAAGTATTTAAGTATTGAACTGCTACTACATGATGGAACTTCTATCACTTTGTCATAGAGAGAGAATGTTTCTCTTCAGCATGGGACCCCAAAGCAGGCCACTGATTGAGAAGTCAAACAGATTAGGCAGATACTTGGGTCTTTCCAGAACAGAATTTTCTGGATCCAGTCCATTGCATCTACTGGAACTGGTGTGACCCAATGCAGCTAGTGTATAGCTGGTCTCAGAAGACAGGAAGGTTGTGCTCCCCTCTTGGTCAAAGAACTCAATTTAAAAATAAACTTAAAGAGAATAGAAAATCCAAAGCTGGAAATAGCTGGAACTAAGAAGACGAAGATATTAAAATCAGTGCATCTGGTGGCACTCTGTGACTCATGAAAACCCTGAGGTTTCTCACTGCTGGAGGACAACAGGATACAGCAGGGCATATATCACTCCATGCCTTTCCTGCTTTTTAAATGTTTTTCCTAAATATTTTATACTTGTCATTGCAATAGACAAGCTATTGGGCTGGCTCAATCCAATGGTTAAGTTTATCAAGTTCAAAAACAGCAGTAAAAAAACAGACCAGGATAGTTCATTGTGAGCACCTGAAACAATATGACCTATGGCCATAAAATTTGTGCTTGTTCCCACCTAAAAGGGATGGCCTTATTCAGACAGCCTGTTGGAAGTGATTCCTGGCCCATACGAAGCCCTGATGCATGCCCAGGATTTGTTTGACAGGCTTCTAGTTGAAATAGTATCCATAGTAACAGTTTAATTGCTAGTATGGCAATCCTCAGGCAGGAGACTCTGTGCTCTTTCTTGTGCTGCTGTAGAGGTAGCCAATGTGCCACCACAAATTTGAAAAAAAAAGGAACAACCCCCTCTTCTCCTTCTCTTTTGGCTTTTATAGCTCTCTAGTCATCTGTCTATGGCTTCCTGACAACCCTTGAAAAGCATTCAAAAAGTTTCTTATCTGTGTGTTAGATGGGAAATACCCCAGGAGCCTCCTGCCTTTGCAGCACAATGTTTGGGATGTTTACTGCAGGAGTGAACTGTCTCTACCTGGGAACAAATCTGCTTTGAGCAGTCAGAATAGACAAACACATGGCACAGAGCAAAGAAGGACAGTCAACCTCTTTATGTTGTATTGATACATTACAGTACCCTCTTGCACAGCTGTTTATATGTTGGCATGTGCACTACAGTTCCCCTGACCTCATTGTCATTTTCATTTTCCAGTGTCATGTTTTTCATCTGGTCTTTTTCTGCTAGATGTATGGTCCTTTTCTTTTCCATTTCCTTGCTGTAATTTGAATAAAATACATTATCTCTGGTTTTCCAATAGAAGTTGGTCCAATCTCTAAAGACTGTCAGCAATCCTCAATGACTTCAAGTTAGTAGGAAAATATTGCCTATTTCGCTTTGAATTTAAAAAAAAAAAAAAAAGTTATTCTACATAAGGATTAACATGACCAGGTGTCTTGTAACCTTTCCAAGAGAGATTGAATTCTTCATATATTAGATGGGACTTAGAGAAAAATGCAATTCCTGTTGCTAACAGATCTATTTCAGTAAAGATCAAGGAATGATTCAAAAGTCACTCACACCAGGTGCAGCCTTAAAAATAATTCAGACTGGTATACAAAATCATCAGTAGACTCAATCCTGTTGACCTTTAAAATGGCTGTAGACATTAATTTTGAGTACCTGTAAAGGTGAAGTCTAAATAAAAATATAAATTTGTCCTACACATATTCCATCATACAGCAGTTGTAACTCTTACATAAACCCTGACTCATTAGTTTTTCATGTTTTCAACTCTTTGACTGATTAATTATTTAATCTTCAGCATTTGCAAATGCCTGATTATCTAGTGAAAAATAATGAAGAGAATGTGGGCTGAATCATTCTTTAAAGGAGAGTGTCAAGTTAACGATCCCTTAAACATCCAGGTAATCAAATGAGGCAAACATGAACCATAACTATACTGTCAATCAGAAGAAATATCTGATTATACTTTAGTATCCAGTGAAACTTTGTCTGGGCATGGGTGATTCTCAGAATTGAAATCTGTTGATTTAACTACTGAGTAGTAAATAAGAGGTTTTTCGACCTAGACTCAAAAACATTTTTTTCTTTTTCAGTTAATATACCTAAACCTGAAAAGCACCTGTTTCTTGGTGTTTTGGTGCTTGTTGCTTGAATTTTTCACATTAAAATAAAAGTGTCTAACTTTTAATTACATCTTTGGTGTGTGTTTAGTAATGAATATATGAGCTCCTTGTTTTTATCCTGTGTTTCCATCTTGCATTATCTTTTGTCACATAAATTGCATTCACCACATGTACCATCCTTCATTGGACTGCCTTTAAATTACATAATAGATCTGAAATTTATTTTTTAAATCCTAGTGTTAGATTTTCCCACTTTTCTCTGATCACTAGTTAAATTTTCACTTTCTGTTCTTCACTTAGTTTACATTAATGAAATTCAGAAACTGCTTTCTGAAAGAAAAATAAAAACTGCTTTTACATGCCACAGGAGCACACACTCTGTTAGGTATTAGCTTATCTGGTGTCAAAGGGGAAATTTGTCGTATTTGGGCAAAGAGGTCTCAAGTTCTAAAAGTGAAAAGTACCTTAAAGGTTAGCCACAGCACTAAGAAACATCGTGGCTCCCAGAATTTTAAGATGCAGTTCTGTGCCAATAATTTTCCACTTTGCACTTGTATGCTACACCTTTCCTTCTGTAAATTGTACTAGAGGAAAATTCTGTCAAAGCTTGTATATTCATCACTAGCCTGTTCTGAGTGTGAGTATGTGGCTTCAGGGGCATGAATTCAAGTTTTGAAAAAACTTTAGAGAATTTATTTAAAGCATAGTTAGACTGCCTTTGATAAATGTATAGTTCATGTCACCATATGATAATTTAAAATACTGATATATTGTATTTTTGTCTGCTGAGGCAAAATTATTTTTCTATATATTTTTCTTCAATTTTTGTTTTGTTTAGTTTTGTTTTCTCACTGTTAATTCAATTTTAATTTAGTTTTTCCGTACAGCCAATTACTGCTGTTATATTCAATATAACAGTCAATTTTTTGAATGCTAAACTGGGTAGTCACTGATGTGACTACATTTGGACAGCTGAAGAGTCTTATCTCTTTGTCTGTACTCTATAATTGATAATAATGTGTTTTCCAGAAATTTAGAGAATTTTTAAGACCCACATCAACATTTCAAGATTTTTACTCCTGAGTTATCTGTAAATGCATTATTCATGACTGAAATATATGCAGGAGAGTTTTGTGGGATTTTTAAAATAAATATATGGAGCTCTAAGGGTAGATACCTGAACTTTAGGACCTAGAAATTCTAAGTGACAGTCATCCCACCTACAATAGCTTTATGGGATTTAGGTATTTAATAGTCTTGCTTTTTTCCATGGTGAATAAAAGGTAATAGAATTATTTAAAAGACTGTTCAGCTCCACCATTTCTGTCACTTTTTACCATGGAATAAATTGCTCTTTGGAAGTGTATATGTTCCAATAAGTGTGGAGTTTATTTGCTGACTTTTTGACTAACTGTTATTATCTTTTGTTGGTTAAGTGACATAGCCTGCATATTACCATTGCTTTTCTCCACTGCACTGTTTTGTATCACATAATGTTCTTCAGTATATCATGCATTTCTTACAGTTTTTAATTTGAGAGAAAACTTAGGAAAAAAACAGTGCCTGAAAAGGTTTCATTTTGACAATAATTACACTGTTCAATCAAACAAGATTTTTCATATATGATTTATTAATGGAGATGTTAAATTCCAATAATTTCTTCAAAATTGTTTGAAGTGATCACTCTGAAATACTTTAATGAATGCAGAGTAGATATGTCATAGCTGTACACATTTACTCTAGGTAAGTTTTTTGATATCACAAGTTACTCATTAAAATTCTTCTGAACTTTGAATCTTCCACAGTGTTGAATTCCTTTTAAAATTTCAAGAAAGGCTCAGACAAATTAAAAGTAAGTATGGCACCCGTATATGTATGCTTCTTCCCTTGCTTCCTTCGTAATGATAGCAACAGTTTTTCTCTTTATGTGTGCAATTGCCAAATAATTAAGGTTCTATAGAAAACAATGTTAATGTTATAAGAACAGACCTAAGGATTTTTAGAAGCAAAAAAATATTAGCTCTAGATTGTAACTGAAAAGGAGAAACTGTGCACATCTGATGTAAATGGACCGAGTCTCCATGCAACTCAGAAAGACATTCAGGGCACTATGCTCAGTGGTGTGCTGAATGAGGTATTGGCCATAAGGAAAAGCTTTTTAGGATCTTGCAATAAAAATGGAAATGGATGGCTCTTGCCTTGGGGATCCATTGGTTCAATCCGACCAGCAACCTACCTAAAGGTTTTTAGTGAGACCTTTCTGAGTCTTTTCCATTCAATGCTACATACACGGATATACAGCACCTGCTGACAGTGACCTCAACACCGTAGATGTGCTGCTACTTGGGAATAACCCTCTATGGGGATTTACTTGGCTCCTCCCAAAGCTGCCAAAGTATGGTCTGAGCATGAAAAGTGGCCCAGAAGGCGGAATGAGAGACTCACAACGCCCTGACTGCCCTGCAACTTCATTCACAAGATGAATAGTAAAAATTAATTGTTTAACTGAATTATTTGATTTTTTAATTTTCTGGGATAAAGCAGGATAAAGCACTGTTTCTCAACAGCTGAAAAACATCAGCGCTGGCACATATGTGTGCATCAGCAATGACAGTCTAAGAGCAATCCTAGAATTTTGTAATTTTTCAGTACTCAGTTTTGCAGCCTTAACTTTTTTGAATGCCTTTTGTTCTCTGTGGACATTTCCTACATATTTTTAGACCAAGTAACTAAAGCTGACCTATTCATATATTGTTCTTTTCTGCTCTTATCTTGTAGAATAACTAAGAGACTTCTGTTTACTACTCTGCAAATATGTGATATTTTATCATAACTTTTAAAATGGTAATCTTTATATATTTCCAAATGTATTCTCTTTTGTATTTTCACTTTTTTTTTTTTTTTGTAGTTTGTTTTTTTTTGTTTAGTTTGTTTGTTTGGGAGTTTTTGTTGTGCTTCTGGAAATCTTTATTTATATATGCAGGAGAGGTTACTTAAGAATTATTTTGTGTTCAGATACATCATGATTTCTACAAATAATTAAGTATTATCTGGATTCTATAGCGGGACTGTATTCATCCTTGATATTTTCTGTGGGCAGTATACATTTTTGGATTCAAGTTAATAACTAAATTTTACACTTTTGGGAAACAGAAAATCAGAGAGAATGTTCTCTGATAGATACTTGACACAGTCTTGGAGGATAGAGTTCAGCAAACTGTTAACAGACAAAACAAATAAAAGAAAGATGACTGAGAAATGCAGATTGATAAGAATAATGACAGTGTTTTCTATTTGAAGACAAAACCAGAATATCAGTAAGGGAGATATATTTTTAGCTTAGGGGAAGAAGAAGAGAATGAATTGTGCCTCAAAACATGTTCAAGGTGAAGTGAAAGTAGGAAAGGTATCCTAATTAGTTGAGTAGTACTGGAAAACAGAAGAGTTTTACTTTGAATCTGGGGTATATGAGGGCAGTTTCCTGATTGAGTTGCTCATTTAGGATCAGGGAGAGCTACAGTCATTGCATTGCTCTGTTTTGTACTGTGCATGATATTGGGCTTTTGCCTATTTCTCTGTGCCTGTTCTAAACAAAATAACAGAACTTGCTAAACTCTTCAGCATAAAAAAAGTGAGCTGTTCATTTTCCAGACTAATTAGGATTTGCTGCATGTTGGAGATAATGGCGACTCCAATATGTTAACTATTTTCTGTCTGGAAATGTTCCAAGTAGAGGAAGACATTTTATCAGCCTGGCTTGTTCTGAAAGACAATATCTGTATTTTCCTGAACTATGTTGGAATTGTGTATCATCATAAAGAATTATCATTACACTCGCTCTAACACAAAAATGATCTAGATGTTCCTGAAACCACAGTAGGAAATCATATTTGTTTGTGTGTGTGTGTTTGTGAATGTGTGCTTTTGTGTGTGATGGTATAAAAATTTTAGATAGATTTCTGATGGATTATTAAAGCAAGCATATTTTGGAACTGTATTTAAAACTGGATCAGTAAATCTTAGCAGAGGCCATGTACTCTTTCTGAAGAAAGGATGCAACAGGTAATATGGACTACTACTGACAGTGCGAATTTCCAATGGCCAGAGAGAGTACACATGAAAAATGCTTCTGTAATATAAGTACTGTATATTGTTTACTGCATGAAAGTATTTGGGGATGTTGTCTAAGATAACAATCCTTTATTTCTGATCTTTAATTTCTCAGAATAAATTCGGGATTAAAGACTTGTCACCATGTCAGTTTAAGTCAAAGCTGAAAGAACAAGATAGCTGGAAATAGACACCTCTATTAACAGTTCTTAATAGGATATCAAAGTGTACTTCATAGGTATGTAACACGGAAAAAATGTCCCTGAAATGTCATACTGCAAATCCTAGGTTGTGACAAAAACTCCAGTAGCCTGATTTCTAAAATGTTTGTTACAATCTAGATTTGATTTGCTAGATCAGATTACGAGGTTTGGAAACAGCATTGGATAGACCAAAACACAGAGAAAAGAATAACAGCAGTAATAATCAAGCCTCCTAGGGTTTTATGTTTAGATCAGAGGGTTTGGATATAAACTCACAAATGAAACAATATTTGAAGGAGAAAAGTAATAAGAATATGCTGGGGGGAAGTATTAAGTGAATTAATAAAAGGACCTTTTGACTGATTAACTATTACACAGTTAAAAGAAACAACTTTCAAATGCCAAATGAAGGTAATGTGACTAATAACAAAATAGAAAATGATCCCACTTCTTATCAGCCCAAAGGCAATGTAAATGTAAGAGTGCACTGGTTGCTGTGATGATGTTGTAAATTGTTTATCTTGGCTTACAGTGAGAAGCCAGGCACAGAGGAATTTTATGAACAAACTCTGCAGTGAAATGTAAAAAGAACAGTAGCTTTGAGGTTAATGCATTATTCCTTTTACTAATCAAGTTCCTTGTTCAGTGTTGGAAGACTAGAAATATTTCAGTGACTCTCTTCCAGTGCTAGGAGGTAGATGGCAAATCTGGAGGTGTAAATGAGGAAGAGCACATGCCAGTTACCTCTTGCGATACACACATCTGGCCACAATATTGTAGTATATAGTCTCCCAAAATCTAAAATCATCCATTATGAAATTAAAGGAAAAAATAATAAATTAAGCTAGGGAGAGGAAATATAAATGTCTGACTGAGAGAATGACGTTTAATTGCGTGTGTGCAGTCCTTCCATTGAAAAGGCACTGTTTTCCCCCTGCTTCAGGGGAGACAGTGTGGTGACTGGCATTTTGACATTTGGACACAAAGTCCTACAGGTGAGTAAAATCTGTCTAGGTAGTTTTTTTTTTGTTCTTTCGCAATCTCTTTCCTGAATAAAACCCCCTCCTTTAGGCTTGTGCAAGATCAGTTGTTCGGAACATGAGAATGAAATTTTACCTTATTTCAAAAGGGATTTAATGTGAGCAAAGATTGAATTTCTCAGTAAAGGTATGGCATAGGCAGAAGAGCAGGTACCAAATATTCTATTATGATGAAAAATTAAAACAGAGCCTGAGTTCTTGCTTTAATATAGTTTGAATGTGTGGGCTGGTGGATGAAATTTAGCTTTCCTGTTCTTAATTAAATTATTACATATTTTAAGGCTGAGGTAAATTTCTTTAACATATTTTTGAGCTATTTCCTCTCTACTGTCTTGATGGTCTTGTAACTCATCTAAAATTTTCACAGAGTTAAGGATCTATGCTTTGTTCTGAACACATAGATGACACCAATTGGTATAGCTGAGAGAAAAATGTCAATAAATAATGTATTTCTTCATTAACATAAGGTTTTTTTTGGTGTAATATCTCAAATCTTGACAGACTGTCTTTTTTTTTTTGCTTTGGACAAAACTGTCATTGTACCAAATGCTTTAAATATACAATATTAAATTACCTATGGACTCAGCCATTCTCTGTTGGATCTATGTTTTATCCACTTTTCTGAACTGTGCAGAGGTTGGTAGTTAGGAGCACTACTAACTTGTTCATGAGCTATAGGGACGAATTAAAATAGGTCCAATTTCCTCTTCAGCAGTACTTGTTTCTCCAACTGCTTGTAAACCAGAGTGTAAAGCAGCCTTCAAAGAAGGCCCTTATCATTCACCATAAGTACACTACTTCTGCATTCAGATACCAGCCATGGAATCAGTTTTCTCTTCCGTTACCTCTTTGCAGCATGCAAGGTGCTCAACAGACTTGTAAAAGTGTTTTGACTCTGGCAATGCCATTTTCTAAATGGCAACACCATTGCATTTTCACATGTCTGTCAGACTGTGTCGTATGTCACACTAGCAGAGGTAATTGCGGTTCTCAGCCTGTGTGTATGTACTCTCCAGGTGATTCACAAATGCACATGAATTTCCAGGTCTTGCATACATCAAATTTACTGCAAATGTATAGGCTGTTGGTGCAGCATCTGTTAGGGATGTCCAACACATTCAGGAAGTGGAAAATCTCTTTTGCCCTCTTTGCATCTGCCTTTTCTCAGCTGCATCCAGCCTATGACTATGGGGATGAGGAGATGTGTGATGCATATGGCACACTGGGTGCTTCATCCGTGATCATGCTTCAACACCACAAATTTCAGTGCAGAGTTTTCATATTCCACCTGGAAAAAATTTCTCATCAGGAAAAAAGACAAGTCCATGAAAGCCAACATGTCTGGCAGCCTCAGCTATATCAGGAATTGCCATTTTCTGTGTTGAAAATGGGGACAGAATGTGCCTGTGCACAGTTTCCAGTGTGGGACAGTGCTTAATGGGCATGAATGAGCCTTACTGACATCTGTGTTTGAGTCCGAGGAAGCTTGAATTATTCAGCACGTGCTGGTGTAATTAGTGTCATACACACGAGTTAAACAGCGGCACACTGTGAGGGACAATTCCCAGCTACCAGCCGATGTTGTCATGAATTAGTAATGCTGAGTCCTGAGCTCAGTAATTGGCATGTTGTTGGCTAGTTAGAGAAGATTCATTAGTTACCCATATATGGATCCTATGGAACTGAGTACAGCCTGGGACATAAAATTATGCATTGACACCTCTCTAGGGAATATTTTCATATATCTGCTATGCAATAAGAATTAGTTGACCTAAATTAGAAACTTTGTCTTGTAGTGTTTGGTATTCCTGGTACCTGACTATATGAACACTGTAAATTCTGTGAAATTAGAATTTCCATGGCTGTTAATACCTTGATATTATGATGTCTACATAACAGTAAAAACAATGCCCCTCTTGTAGTTTAGGAATGGTATTCTCCAATTTAGAGTCCCCACTGAAACCACTCCAAACCATGTACCATTTGCTCACTTCCCCTCTGCCTCCCCTGCAGTGGGCTGGAGAGGAGAATTAAAGGCACAAAAGGTAAAGATTATAGGTTTTGATAAGAAAAATTTACTGAAAGCAGCAATGAGATAAGAAAATGAACAGTAACAAAAACAATACTAATGACAGAGTGTACAAGAAAAGAAACATTATTGCTCACCCCACAGAAAGCCACCTGACTGCTCCCTCCATCATGCTATCCTGACCAGGAAGGGAACCTTTCACCCTGTCCCTGGAAAATGATGTGAGGCAGTATAGAATAACCTCTGGGTCCCAGGCATGCCCTCACCTGTCTAAAATTCACCCTGTCCTGGCCGGAACAAGAACAGCCTCATATTCATACTATTACTTCAATGGATGTCCTAAGCTCAAAACACACATCTGTGCCAGAAAAAGTAAACTTTTTCTCAAACTGAGATAAATTACTTTTTATAATCAGTTTCTGCAACCCTGACAATACAGTGGGCTCCCTGGCCGTAACCAGGTAGCTAGTTTTGGAATGTCTGTACTCTTGTGCTCCATTAAACAAGCTGGAATTGATCCAGATGGTTTTCAGCAAGGCTGTCTTGAAAAGTCGCTAGGAAGCTGGTACAGTCAATGGAGGCTTGATTCATAAATAGTGTTCATGAGGGACAAGACAGAGTTGAATACGGAGGGTCAAATATCCTAAAGTGACTCTGAAAGGGAAGGGAGAGCTCTGCAGCAGACATTGGTGAGTATAATTAATGAGTGATATTTGAATTCTGGAACAGTCACCACACAGCTGCAATACAGGCCTGAGACAAGGGTAGCTCCTGTGATAAGGTGCAGAAGCTCCAGACAAAGTTTTCACAGCTTTTTGTACCAGCTTAGAGGTTTGCATATCAATCTGATCTGAGGTTTCACAGCTATGCCACATCAGACCTGGCCCTGGAATCTGGCAGTCAGAGCCTTGGTGGAAGCACAGAGGGAGAGGATGCAGAACCCATAGGTTTGGACAAAGACAGTGAATCTCTCTGAGAGCAACTTCCTGCAGTATCTTCTGGTTTCTTGTCATGGTTCACTGATTTTGGGAGCATCAGGCCTGTTAGCTGATGCTCTCAAAGCATCATGTTTTCTCTTGCCTTTCTCTTGCTCTGTGTTCCAAACAGAACACATTTTTAAACCTTGTATATATGAAATTGAATGTCTAATGTCGTGGGTTTTAATCCAATCCTTGTAGACAATATTTCGTCCTGGACATCCTCTAGTATTGCTTGGAGACACAGGAAATTGTTGCTGTCGAGGAGAAAAACTCGTTGTCTGTGGTGTCTTATGAACATCCATACCTGTGGGCCAATGGTTTAATGTTATTTAACACCTATACAAATTATTTTCTTAGAATTAAACCTGGAGTATCTGTGGAGCTATCACTTTAAGAAAAAGTGTATTGCGCCTCTGGATTTTTGTCATACAGATTTTAAGACGTTTCCGATTTGTATTAAGAAAAAGAAGGCTCTAATAGGATGAAATAAATCAATAGGAAAGCACTCAGCTAAGTATGTTTATCAGGCTTTCATCTTCTTGTTGATGGTGAAAAAACAAATTGGAGAAAACATCTTTAAATTATATCAGTGTGATTAATTGCCAGGAAAGGTATACATTGGCAGGGGTTCTATAATTTACAGTGCAAGACAATGCACATAATTGTCTTCCATGAAAATGTGTGCATTATGTAGTTATGTGGTCATTTGCAGATTAAGAATCAAGAGGAAAATGTGGCTGACAGTGCAGTTTTGTTTCAATCACTTTTGCTTTTTTGCCCTTTGCTGATGTCTTGTCCTGACTTTTGAAGCATAAATCCTGATTCCCAGCATTCTGATTGTGTGAGGAAAATATGACTGTGTAGTCCCTGTAAAGGTAAGCTGACACATTAATTTCAATGAGGATTCGCTCCATTAAAACAAAACCAACACATGTATCTCATATCAGGGGAATTATACACCCTCTCATGGAATCATTCAATAGCCTGGGTTGGAAGGATTCTTAAAGATTATCTAGTTCTAACCCCTCTGCTGTGAACAGAGATGTCACCCACTAGTCCAGGTTGGTCAAAGCCCCATCCAACCTGGCCTTGAAAACTGTCAGCAATGGGAGATCCACAACTTTTCTGATCAACATATTCCAGTGCCTCACTACAGGAAAGAATTTCTTCCTAGCACCTAATATAAATTTCTCTTTTTTTTTTAATTTAAAAGTGTTCTTCTTTGACATATCACTATCTGCTTATGTAAAATATCTCTCTCCCTCTTTTTATAGGACCTCTTTGGGCACTGAAAGGCTGCAATGAGGAGTTCCTGTAGCATCATTTTCTACAAGCTGAACATCCCCAACTCTATCAGCCTGTGTTTGTAGGAGAGGTGCTTCAGCCTTCTGACTATCTTGGTGGCCCTCCTCTGGACCTGCTCCAACAGGTCCACATTTTCTTGTGATGAGAAGCCCAGAGCAGGATGCAGTTACTCTCAGTGGGGTCTCATGAGGAGAGAGCAGAGGGACAGAACCTCCCTCTCCCTGCTGGCCACTCCTCTTTAGAAGCAGCCCAGGATGCAGTTGCCCCTCTGGGCTGCAAGTTCACATTGTCAGGTCATGTCCAGCTTTTTATCCACGAGAACCTCCAAGTCCTTCTCCTCAAGGCTGGATCATATGTGCTCTTCTCCCAGTTAGTATTCATGTCTGGGATTGCCCCTACCCAGGTGCGGGATCTTGGCCTTGTACTATTTGAACTCCATGAGGTTCTCATGTGTCCACTTCTCAAGATTGTTCAGGTCCCCTGGATGGCATCCCATCCTTCAGGTGTGTCAGCTGCTTTGTTCAGCTTTGTGCTATCTGCAAACTTTCTTAGGGTGCACTCAATCTCACTGTCCACTTCATTGATGATGATATTGAAGAGTACCAGTCCCAAGACAGAGCCTTGTCACCAACCTCCAGCTGGACATTGAGCCATTGACCACAACTCTCTGGCAGTGTCCATCCTGACAATTGTTTATTCAATGAACAGGCCATCCATCAAATCCACGTCTCTCCAACTGGATATACGGATGTTGTGTGGGACGGTGTTGAAGGCCTTACAAGGTATTTGTGTTATTATAGAACACACACAAAATCTGGATTTGTTTTTTTTTTTGTTTTGTTTTGTTTTGCTTTGTTTTGTTGTAGCTTAGATTGTAGTGGGTTTGTTTTGGTTTGTTTTGGTTTATTTTTTTTTTTTGCTTTGCTTTGATTTGCTTTGTTTTTTCTCCCACAACTGTTGAAATCCCCTTCTTTGACTTTCACATATATTGAGTTTAGCTGATGTCAGGGACAAATTGAATAATCATCAGGCAGCAACTTGACATTAAATTCAGATAGAAGAAATTCAGTGTCAACATCCTGGTGTTGACTCAAACAGGAGAAAGTGGACATTAGGATTGGAAAGAGGGATAGAATGATAGAGTGTGATGATAAATTTCTACTCTGGATGAAAACCAGACAAATGACAGATTTTAACAGAAATCTAGTGATGTTAAGATAAAAGACAGTTTAAAAGAGTGCTTCATTCTTAATGCAGCTGAGTCTTGGGAATGAAGAGGCTGAGATTTAGGAAAAACCTCAGGCTTAAAACGCATGGGAGGACAAATTGTCACTGCATCAGCCCACAGCTTATTTTTTCAATTATTACCATAATACTACAATTGTCCTCTAACTTTATTATTATGGGAATAATATTATAGTGCAGTTTCTTCACCTAGGAAAATCCACTCTTTATAACATAAAGGAAACCAAAGGGCAAGGTAAAGAGCAGCCTGGGGTGACAGTGTAAACAAGTGTTACTGTCAGCAACGATATCTTGCTGATACACCACAGACCTAAGTCAAGTGTGTTCAGAAACCCCACAGAAAAGACCTGTTCCATTGCCCAGTTCTTGGGAAGTTGTGCCACTGATCATTGCCTCCTTCTACTTCCCTGACATGGGCAGTCTCCCTGCAGCATTGAAGAGAGCTGTATTTGTAATGAGAATCTCACAAACAGTCCTCTTCCCCTCAAGTTATACACAGTGGCAAATATTAGAATATAATTTAAACATAACTCTGCCAAACTACTTTGTATTTATTACTCGAAAATGGCAAAACCAGAGCAAACACTTTCAAAGAATGCCTCAGTTTTATTAAAAAAAAATAAATCTTTATTTCCTCTTACATCCTGCAAAGAACGTGAATATTTCAATGCTTGCACTTGAACAAATCCTGAAATATGCTCTCTGCACATGCCGTTTCATGTACTTAGCCAAGAGATGTAAAATATTATAACTCATTCGTCACCCATTACACAGTGAGTTGGTTGTTACAGCAAACCATTATAGGCTTCTGAACATATGTTCAAGAGCACAGTAAACAGGGTAGAGCAGGGATCTGAATCCTGTCTATCTTGAGATCTTTCTAGTCTGCACTGCCAATTTAAAAAGTCTTACAGCAGGTGCCAATGAAAAGTACAAGACCTTTGTAATGGTCAACTTGTATAAAATATCTTTGTGTAAACACAGAGTTGGGGTGAGATCCTCATCAGTGAGAATTAAAAGATCAGTTGCAGATAAACCAGACAGTGGAGATGCTATGAGCACTCTCTACGTGGCTTCAGTAATGTGATGTCATCTTTAGACTATGAATATAACTCAAAGTTGAAAATTTTATGCCTTTTTCCACAACTCCTGCCTCTCTATGCAGGGCTCTCTGCCACCTGCCACTGAATCTGATGCTGTGGTTTAGGAATCCCATGCTTGAATTGCCGACAAATTAGCCAAAATATAGCCAGCTCCCCAGACTCACAGACACTAGTTGCACCCGCAGTTCAAGTTATACAGCAAGTGTGATCTAGTAAGACATCTCAATGAATCACCAATCCCATAACAAGCTGCTATCCATGTAAATTGTTTATAGCAATAAACAGAATTCAGTGGAGGAATCCATTTCTACTCCTTGCGCTGACTGTGTACTTAGTCAGCATCTATTATGAAGTCTGGCTGTGCTTCAGGGAATAGACCTGGTGAGGTTGATTGCTGCTCTATCCCTGGATGACTTCAGATAAATCACACAGCTCCATCTGTGCCTCAGTGAAATAGCACTCTGGAAAGCTTGCATTTCTTGTATGTGCCTGAATACCCGTGATCATCTGGGCCACAAGAAATGACAGTTAAAGTCCCCTGAAGCAATAACTGAATGTTGCAGGAATAAACCACTCTCAGCAGAATAACTCTCAGCATGTCTATACCATCAGTTAAGTACACATTCTTGAGACAGGTTTCCTCACAACTGAACATTATAAATCCTTCAGCTTTCACTTATTATTGCTCATCCAAGCCCAAGTGTGGGGTTTGCTGCACATAGGGCCTCTAATTATAGGTGCAGGTTTCCACTGCAGTGTCCTGGATAGACTGAAGTGGTGCAGGACAATCTGTTACAGCTCAGTTTTCCAAGTAAAGCACAGATGGTTTGGTTCAAGGCTCCAGCCAGCAGAGTAGATGGAACACACACTCACATTTTCCTCTGTTAAGTGGACAAGAGTCCAGAGTGCCCAGCAGCCTGAGCCTAGCTGCAATAAACTTGGTTTTACAGAGAGGAAAAAGGAAGATGAAATATGTAAGTGGGGGAAAAAAAGAAATGTCAACATTATCAATATTCTACAATTCAGTCTTATGTGGAATTGCAGGTGTGCACAGCTTTAAGGATATACCATGTAGCTTATTCCAAAGTTAGAGATTCTGGGACGTGTTTTAAATATTGAGTATTTATTACTGCTTTTGCAGGTATAATCTGCAACGGTTTAAAAGGAACAAGCCTAAAAAAAAAAATCTTAGGCTATGGTCTAGCATTTTTGAAGTACTGGAAAGTGGATGACTGCCACCTCCCTGCGTGTTCCCGCTCCTGCTGAGATCTAGACAGAGAAAGTGATCTGACTTGAAGAAAGAAAAAAATTGAAAAAAAAAATCCATGGGACTATTTCCAGCTGTATCAATTCCTTGGTCTGGTTCACAGAAAAGCCTCTCAGACAGCTGTGCCAGTACTATTGACAAGATAATATTGTGTGACAGGAGTCACTGATGCTGAAAGCTTTGTTTTATGAAACTGATCTCGAGTCTGTCTACAATCTGAGCAAGGATGAACTCTAAAAATGTCTGGTCTGTTAAACGGTCAGTGAACAAAGTCCCACTTCCTAGTGACCAGGGTCTTAAAAGGAGGGACTGGGAGGGAAGGATTTATTAGTTTAACTTGTAACTCTTGTTTGATTAGCTGTTATAAGGTTGATTATCTGTGAAATTTGGCCCATTAGATGTATCAGTGTACTTGGTAGAAGCTGTTGCTTTTGAGCTTCAGGATTGGTGGGAAGAAAGCCAAGGCAATGCCCTCAACCTTCTCCCTCCAATATCTGAACCCTCTACCTGAGCTGTGGTAAATTCCCATATTTCTCTTGTGTTACTTGTACCCATACCTTAGGTCCCATATATGGCTATGCCCTGGGAAGCTCTCCCCTCCACTGGTCACTTTGAACTATGTGGTTTTCCATTGGGTGTTTCCTGGTCACACCTCTCTCTAAAAGAGCCCTGCAGGGCTTCCTCGCGCTCTTTCTTCTGGGTTAATCCAGCCACCTGGATGTCTCTGGACTTCCTCCCTGGACCCTCATAACGCAACACTGGATTTATAATAAATTGGCTGTTATCCCAGAGAAGAGCGCTCTGTGTAGCCTTTTACTCTTGTCGGCGTTAGTACACCATGCCTGGAGAAACTCTCATATCTAGAGGAGCCAGCAGAAACAGGTTATCTGCGGTAGCTAGAACTGTGTCCTTTGGGAGAGTTGTAAAACCATTGCAACTCATCCCAGCAGGGATTTCACTCGCGTAAAAGACGCTGAAGCTACCTCGAGAGCACCGGGTTAAGCGTCTTTAATTAGTGATCAATTTTACTTTTGTAACTGATTTCTATCAACACCCTGTCCTGCTTGCTGCTTCACTTAGCATATTTAGTAAGTTTAGTTGCAATTGCATAAGATGTTCTTATAATTTAATTTCATAATGATACTAAAAGTTTATAATTACTTCCCATTTTGACTTGTAGAGTAGATTTTGGGTTAGAATGATAATTTTTAAATTGAATTATGACAACTCATATTTAAAAGTGAAGAAGAAATAAAATAAAACAAATATAAACACAAATGAAACAGCTGGGATTTCATGCATCCTCAGCAAGATTGCCAATGACACCAAGCTGTGCAGAGCAGTTTGACACACTGGAGGGAAGGGGTGTCATCCAGAGGGATTTTGAAAGGCTTAAGAAGTGCATTCATATGAACCTCATAAAGTTCAACAAGGCCAAGAGAAAGGCCCTGCACATGGGCCAGGACAATCCCAAGCATAAACGTAGGCTGGATGGGCAAAGATTTATACCAGCCCTGAGGAGAAGGACTTGGTGGTGTCGGTGGATGAAAAGCACAGCATGACTCGGTTTGCTCACAGCCTAGAAAGCCAAACATGTCCTGGACAGCATCAAAAGAGCAGGGCCATCAGGGTGAGGGAGGTGATCCTCTATTTTGCTCTGGTAAGACCCCATGTGGAGTGCTGCAGCCAGCTTTGGGGTCCCCAGCACAGAAAGGGCATAAGCCTGTTAGAGCAAGTCCAGAGAAGATCCACCAAGAGGATCAGAAGGCTGGAGTAACTATCCTATGGAAACAGGCTGAAAAAGCTGGGATTGTCCAGCCTGGAGAAGAGAAGGCTCCAGGGAGACCTTATAACAGCCTTCCAGTAACTAAAGGGGGCCTACAAGAGAGCTGGAGAGGCACATTTGAGAAGGGAATGTAGAGGTAGGAGAAGAAGAAACGTCTTTAAACTGAGAGTAGGTTTAGATTTGAATTAGGGAAAAAAATCCTCACTGTGGGAGTAGTGAGGCACTAGAAGAAGATGTCCAGAGAACTTGTGGATACTCCATCCCTGGAAGTGTTTAAGGCCAGGTTGGATGGGGATTTGAGCAACTTGGTTTAGTGTGTGGTATCCCTGCCCATGGCAGAGGTGTCCCTTCCAACACAAACCATTCTATGCTTCTGTTTCTATGAAAAGAAAAGATGGTGGCTGCTGACCTGCAGGCCTGATTACTGCTGAACAAAAGCTTTTGTGTTTTCTTTCGTGTCAGCTCTCTTCTGAGTGATACCTGAATATAGTTCAATTTAGCTAAGAGTAAACTGGCTAGAGCACACACCTTCCACTCTGCAGAGCTGCAGCACAAGCAGCCTTGTTGATGAGCAAAAGAGAGCTTTTCATAAGAGTGATGGATGCTGTGTTTTGTCCTCAGCCACTAGTCTGTAAAGCAGTGGCAAATGGTTGCTCTCTCAGAAGCAGCTGCAAAAAATCAGCCCGCAGACACATAGATGTTCTAACCTGTGATGAACCTATTTTGTCTGTCAGTTGTCCTTTGTGTCTGAACTGTCTCATCTGATGCTTTAATCCCACCTTGCTCCTCCTTTTCAAAGATGATAGAAGTGAGTTTCTCCTTCCTTCTTTACTTATTACTTTCTCTTTTACCCTTTTCCTGAATCATAGAGCTTCAGCAGAGGTTTCAGGTACTTCATTGTGTGAAATTTTAACAGTGGTTGGTAGTGGAGACTTTTGTAAAAAAGAAGCAAACCTAAAGGCTTTTATTTTTGTTCAGAGCTCCAAAGAGAATGTGCAAAGGATTTAAAGGGGCCTCAGAATAGGTAGATTTCTAGGTCAGACTCTCAGGTACCAATGAACAAAGGCCTCACAAGTACTTGGATTGTATTTTTCTTACATTGCAGAGCAATAGTTGACCATTTGTTGCACCAGAAAGCTGTAGACTTTCTGATATAACCATACAGCAACTATGATATGATAATATATAATATTCTAGTACCTATATCTTATAGGCGATACATAACATAACATAACATAACATAACATAACATAACATAACATAACATAACATAACATAACATAACATAACTCATAACAAACATAACACAATAATACAGGAACTTAGGCACTGGGGCAGTACCCTTACCTTTCTTCAGTGGATGTCCTGCTTGTTATTGAACTTGGAAACCATTCAGGAACAGAAAATGTAATATTTGGTCCTCTTGATAAAGTTTTTGTTCTCCCTGCACATTCTTATTTTATTCCCTAGAAATAAATTTTGCTAGGGACTACTTGGAGAATGAGAACTGTCATACATGCATTATCTCATGTTTTCTGGTTCAGACCTCTGCTACAAGTGGAGGAAATGAGGGATGCTTAATACAGCAGTACGACATGATGAGTTGAAGTTTATTGTGTTGTTAGCATATCCTTTGGGCATACCATATGGTGAAGCTGCCCTACAGCTTCCTATATGATCTCTCTTTTTTCTTCATACTCCTGCTGAAAATGCCTACCTGAAAAGGAAACTGTTTACAGGAGCCCAGGAGGGCAATAAGAGAAAATCATGGGCAGGGTGTGTGCGTGTGCGTGCATACGCTTTTTCATAAAGGAATGTTATTGCAGAAATGTGTGTGGTTTCCATTTATTTATTTGTAAAATTCCCAAATTTAATTTTTTCAAGTGATAAAAAATCAAACTAGAAATTGCTGATGTTATACAGCAGGCAGCAGAAGGGAATGAAAAGTAAAAAGTTCACTGAGGAGGTAATAAATATAATAAGCACTTGGCTGTACATTTTGAGCCCAAGGCCTAAACTGTTCGCTTTAGTACAATTTATTGAGTTCAGCTTAATTGTTTGCATAAGTAGTAAACAATTGTATAGATATTTTTTACTTCTGCAGTGTTTTGCGGAAGATATCAAAATAATTTTTGAGGATTTGGTTAATCAACCAAATGATCCTGCAACCATTACCTGGTCTTACATAAAGTTCTCTTTCAGTAATGAAGTTAGAAAACTCCACAGTTAAGCTTCTGTAAATTACTACAACATGTAAAGTGTATGCCTTGTAGTCTTTCCTTTAGCTCTTCAAACAGTTTCCTATTTTATTTTAGTGATTCTCTGGTATATAACATTGAGACTGTAATAGGATTTTATACTAGCAGGCTTCCTGATTTTTTGTTATACTCAAATGAAGGCTGATCCACTAATATAGATGAAGTTCAAGCATTTTTGCAATGACTTTTGGAATTCTCACAATTTTAAAATTTACTCCTAATGCTGGTTTCTGATCTGGATCATGTTTCCACTATTATTGGTAATGGTTTAGGTAAGACTGTTATTCCCATCCAAGTCCATCTGTGTCCTCTGTTGTTTTCAACCATGCTGTACACCTGGCTCTGAGCAGAGAGTGTGGATAATCAGAGCGTGTGAGGTAGGTTTGGGAATGAGCTGTACAAACAGTCCTCTAAGTTCTGACACCCTTTAGGGCAATGCTCTTAGTAAGGAAAGGTCTCAGTGGGTCTTTCTTGCTGAAAGTTCTCTCCTCAGCAGAATCAGCTACCTATTGCCTAAAAGCTCATATTATTACTTGTCAGGATCCTAATTCTCACCTCATCCTACATCATTTGCACATGACAGGCCTTATTCTTCATTCTTCTGTAGCCTTTTTATTTTGCCATATAAATGTACTATTAAGTCAGCAGATTTCCCCAGTTGAAAGTGCTCATGGCATGAGGTTCTGATTTATGTCTGGGTCAGAGAAACTCTAGAAATCTTAGAATTTGGCCAGGCAGAGAGGACTTACAGACCCACTTTCTTTTTATCTTCTCCCTTCCCATGGTGAACAATATTCTGTCTGAACAGGGAATCAGTGCTGTTCATGGCTAAGAGTGTTATTCAAATGAGAAAGAGACACTAATTTTTTTTTACAGCTTTTATGTTTATTTTTCTACTTGATTTAGGCCTCAGATTTACTGATACAGCACCAACTCACCTTTTTATGTCTTGCTTCAAGTTTTCCACGCACAACTTAATTAAGTCTTAAATTTCCTGATGTGTTTATTTTCATAGTAGGATAACTTGTACTGACATTATGTCACTCTGATATTGACTCACATTGAGTGCCACAAACATTGTCATTGTTCTGGCATTGCAATATAATCTTTTAAATAAATCTTTTAAATAAATCTATAAAAAATATCTTTCCAGCTATTTTTGAAGTTGTTCTTCATTCAAAGCAAATTCAAAGTCATAGGAATGTTTCTAACCACATTTCCCTTCCCTATGTGTTCCACATTATGTTTTTTTTGGAGCATGAAGGTCTGTAAAGGATACACACAACCCAGAAACCCATATAAAAATGTCCTGGAGGGCTCATATCTGAAGGGGTTTTCCCTTGTTTCTTCTTCAATTTTATCAAAAGCCTTCTAGATTCACAAATACATTAGCCAAAGTGTTCCAAATTAGAGTTTTCAGGTTTATATTATCACAAAATTTAGGATGTGCAGCGGAGTTAAAGTACAGTACAGATAACACAGGGAGGCAGAAGGCCCAGAGATGCCTTGCTTTATTAGCTTCCTTCATTGCATTGGCTTTGTGTCCTGCTACACCCCCATGCAATTAACATGAAATTTTAACCATGAGTAACTTGTGTAGAACAGAGCAATAACTTGTTGCAAATGTAAGAATGTGTTTCATAATCACATCTGCCCTTCTTTCCAGCAAAACAATTTTATTCCTAGGAGTGTAGAATATGCCAAACAATGCAAGATCATAACATGTTCAGGTTTTGTTATGCATGTAGGCACTAAAGTAAAGGTGGCATGGCCTCAGAAAAAAAAATGAGCCCCAGACTAGCATACTTCAGCAGCAGTCACAGCTCGTTAAAGAGGGTCTGAAGAGGTACCAGAGGCACTGTGAAGCAATGAAAGTTTTATTACAAGTCTAAAGCAAAGAACATTTCATTCTCTGTTTCTCTGCACACTGTTAGCTTTCATAGGCAAGTGTTTTCTGTCAGCTTCCTGATTTGGTGACATAATTTTTTAAACTTTATCTGTGATATAAGTTGACCTGTACTTTACCAAAAACGTGAAGTTATTAGGAACTTGAATATGAAATAAGGAAGTTTAGTCTCCTTATATACTAATGAGAATTTGGTTGCTTTACATGCTTTTTTCCCAAGACCCTAAGGGACAGATAAAGTGATGATTGTTCCCAAACCATTACCTAATGAAAACTCTACAATGTCAATATCTACAGGATCAGCAAGTATACTCTATGGATAGTGTCTCCAAAGTGTCCTGAAGCTGTCTCCTACTGTTCCGGGGCATTCTTTTTTGGACTAAGGACTCGTTTCTCCAAGAGTCATAACTCCAAAAAAGTAGGAGTGAGAACCACCCCCTTCAAGTTATCCTGCATTCTGATGGAGTCAACTAAGAGGTGCATGGTCAAACCCTCTCTTTGCCTACTTTATAAATAAAGTAAAATAAAATTCTCCACCCAAAATACTTGATGATGAGATCTGAACTCCAAGAAGAAAAGAAATAAACCTAGATTTCTAGACATGCGAGCTGGTATGCTAACTCCACAATTTCATTAGTTTTGTGAGCCTATTGCTTCCTCCAAAGCTTATGATGGGATTTTAATTTTCTATAATTTGAAAATGACTGAAATTGTCTTCTCAATGAGTTCCATATTTATTGACAAGAATTAATGAAACCAAAATGAAAGAAACTTTACCATACTCTAGTTTTTAAGTATAAGAGGTACAAAAATTAAGCTACTTTGATGAGAACCCACCTCTAGTACTGCATCCAGCTCTGGGGTCCTCAGCACAAGACATGGATCTGTTGGAGAGAGTCCAGAGGAGAGTCACCAATGTGATTAGAGGGACAGAGCACCTCTATGTGAGGAAAGGCTAAGAAAATTGGATTTGTTCAGCCTGGAAAAGAGCTGTCATAAGGGTGACCTAATTGCAGCCTTCCAGTAACTAAAGGGAGCCTATAGAAAAGACGGAGAGGGACTTTTTAAAAGAGCATCTAGTGACAGAAAAAGCGGGAATGGATTCAAGCTAAAAGAGAGTAGGTTTAGATTAGAAGGAAGTTCTTTGCTTCTGAGGGTGGTGATGAACTGGAACAGATTGCCCAGAGAAGTTGAAGATGCCCCATTCCTGGAGGTGTTCAAGGCCAGGTTTGATGGGGCTCTGAGAAACCTGGCTAGTAGAAGGTGTTTCTGCCCATGTCAGGGACGATGGAACTAGATGATATTTAAGGTCCCTTCGAACACAAACCATTCTATGATTCTGAAACTGTTAAATAAGATGTAGCATTTTGAGTGTTAAGTGGCAGATAATCTGAAATCCAGTCCACACTGTTGCAATGACCTTGTCAACTGATTGAGATGCTTTGGTATGCTCAGAGAAGCCCGTTTGTTTAAAGGAATTGAATGTTTATCAGTGTAGCAAGACAGAAAGACAATGTACTCTTGCTTCTTTTTGAATAAGGGAGCAGAAGACAAGACTTAAGATGGTCATAAATATGTGGTTGTTTTCCCCTAATTCAGAAATCAAATACTTCTATACTGCAGATGGGAAAGAATAAAACTAATTCTAATTAATGAACACTTCATTTAAATGCAACAGATTTTACTAGACTTAAATAGGTCAAAACCTTCTCAAATGCTTTTAAATATGATAATGAAGCGTTGTGTCAGAGCTCTGGGAATTGAGTTCAAGATCCTGATTGTGGGAATTCAGTACTGTGGAAATGGCTAAACTTGTGTATGAGCTGAAATGGGGATGAATTAAAGCAGCCAAGAGTAATTCCATGAAAGGGAAAATTTGGTTTCATGTTTGCTGGTAGTTCTTTGTAAATTTTCAGCAATTAGTGTGTAGTCACATCTCACGACCAGAGCAATGCAGTAGATTATCTGAGCTACTGAGGAAGGCCAGCTGTAGTGGCAGTTACTTAGGCTAGCTATAACTTTTGCAGATCTGACTTGTCTCATCCAAAATAAGAAGGATGACAAAAATGTTTTCAGGAGATAGTCTACCTCCATGAAAACACTTCAACTGAATTTTTGAAGGAAACAGTAATAAAGAAAGCATAAGCTTGATTACTGAATATGTTCAGAGCAAAGACATTGGAGAAAATACTTTATATGAAAGATGTAAAGATTGATTGTTCCTTTCTAGGTTCTCAGGTAGCTAAGCAGTTGCTTAAAGAAGACTCAGAAATTACCTAGTCCTACATTTCATCACTTTTGCTTTATTTATTTAAACTGTTAAAATATTCATTGATACATCTCTTCTTTCATGTCCCAACAATTTTTAAAAAGAAGTTGGGCTTTTTATAAATAAAATACTAGATTTTGGCTTATTTTTGATGTCTTACTGTAGGTGTTTGGTACTGGATAAAGAGATCAAGCTGAAACCCCTCTTGGTCCAGTGTAGCCTTATATTTTCCAGCTAGAAATAGATTCTATTTATTATGAGCATATTACCATATTATAAAAATATGTTATTATCAGTATTGCTCTTACAAGCTGTTGCTCAGTGAAGTGCCAGACTGAGTGTTTTAGCAACCCAAGCTGTCATCAAGCTTAGGAAAGCCAAGGACAGATATTCAGATGTACATGGCTTCTATCTTGACTCATGAATGTGGGGTCACTGACAGCCACATTCCTGCAAAATGTTGGGATGTGTTAATTGATAGCAGCCAGAAGCAGTCCAATTTCTGTAAGTAAGGAAGTGAGAACAAGCTGTCATTACAGTCTTCAAATGTTTACATGTTGGATAGCTTTAATGGCTAAAATAACTCACTTTCTCTGTGGTTTGGAGGTGCATATTTATATCTGCAACTAGTAATTACAACTTGTTCTTACTGTAAACATAACACCTCCCCTCTCTTCCCCAAGCTGAGCTGTCACAGGAAGTTTCAGAAGTGAAACAAAAATTGCAAGCAACATATTGGTGATTGAATGGGTTTATCACCTGAATATTAGAGGAGATACAATGGTGCTCTACAGATGGAAGGTTTGAGGAAAAAAAGGGCATTTTCAGAAGTAAAGTTTGATATATCTGCAGCAGTTTAACAAAATGGGTATTATGGTGAGAGACAAGAATGTTTTAAAGGGATCAGAATACTATGAGCCACCGAAGAAAAAAAAGCATAAACATTAAATCAAAATTAAATTATGGTGATTTATTACTGGCAGCAGCTCAGTTTCTCCTGTGTAACGTAGTACTCAGCATCTGCTGCTTACTAGTTTATACTAGCCAGGAACAGCTAACAATCTCTAATTGCAGCAATGGCTTAGCTTCCATGTGATGGGCAAAAAATGAACTAAGTTCTTCCTGATAATTACGTCTGCTTCTTTTTTTCCTTACTCCCTAGGAGAGGAGTTGCTGGCATCAGTCAAAGGTAGTAGTTTTCCTCCTCTTTGGGGACAGGGAGTAGTACAAGAAAAGGTCAGGCTTGCAGGGAGCTTGAGAAAAGCTAACTTACAATCAAGAGGCTCCTTTAGCGGGCAAGTCAGAGCACCCATGCTTCAGAGCCTGCTCTCAAATGCGCTTCTAAAAGCATATTTTTCTTCTACAGGAACTACTCAGGATATTTGCGTTCCTGGGTAAAAGAAAGCCTTTTTAAATATCCCCACCTTATACTGGGTTCACTATTGTGACACCTTGCTTAATGGTTTGGGGGTTTTTTTGTGTGTCTTAATGAAAAAACAGATTTCTTCTGAAAAGGCAAATTTACCTCTTCCCAGATGGAGGAATTGGTGTGTCTTTGAAAGCACAACACTGACAACAAATGGCTCAGTAGGCTGTAAAGGAACAGGTCTCTGGGCTTCATTGCTTCAGCAAGCTGCCTTGCACCTTGGGTGATAAGCTGATGCAGAAATTATGGAACTCCTCCAACACTCTTTCACCCTAATGATGGAGTAAGCAGCCTTGGCTCATGGCTCGTTAATCAAATGCTGCATGCTCTGTTACTGATCCCCTGTGTGCCGTGTTTCATCTCACATGTGAAGGGCTGTAGTAGTATTTTGGTCTTTTTCATAAATGAGTGGCAATTACATTGTGCTAGATCAAGAGTGATACAGCAATCTGTGCTAGGAAACAGGTAAGCCAAGAGATTCAATGGTATTTGGGCTCCCAAAGGTGCAGATAACGGCTCTTTAAAATTCTCTCTGCCAGTTAGATTAATTCCTTAAAATTAAAGCAGAAACAGAGAGGTATGCTAAGCAATAAGATGTTGTTTTATGGGGTTATTTTTGTTTTTTTTTTATACTGTTGGGCACCAACTTTCCATGAAATCTTACTGTAATGTTCAGAAATAGTGTCACAGTCAAAGTATTAAGTTTTCTTTTAGTTCTTTTTCTTACTTGCCATTGGTATAGGATTCTTTGATGTTGTCAGAAAAGTAACATTTTACTTGCCATTGGCATAAGATCCCTTGATGCTGACAGAAAGCAAAAACATTTGTTTAGACAGATTATCTGAAAGCTAGAAAGGGAAGAACTTTTCTACATGAGCATACAGAACCTAAATCTGTGAATTCTTCATTGCAGATCTCAAATCCTAAAAAGCTAAATATATTGTTAAAGTAGCAATGTCCCTTCTTGAACTATTGAACCAACACAGATGAGATTTAAATTCATTGAGGTTTAAATGTTATCTGTGTTCCAAAAGAGAGTTCTCACTAACAGTAGTCAACTCTGAACATCAAACATTTGTGAGTAAGAATTGTATTTTTCAAATACATAATTTAGTTATTGTAAGAAAAGTATTTTTGGTTCCATCTCTCTTTGAAGAATTAAGCAAGTATTTAAATTTTGGGGGTTTTTTTCTTTTTTTTTTTTCTTTCTGCAAACTCATGATTTTAGAAGACCTGTGTAAAAAATCTAACTTGAAACTGATGAAAAGCTGCATCATCTTCAGGCGATTACAGCCTGCCTCGATATGAAATGAATTCTTACACAGCTTCTAAAACTGAGGGCTTGGAGCACTGGGATGTAAAAACTGAGGATGGCTCTGCCAGAGAGCTTGGGGTGGTCGATAGCATTTGGTAGTTGATGATTTGAAGCAGATGTTTTTTCACTTGCTTTGAAACTTACAGCTGCTTTCAACACTGTTGCTTGTGAAGGACTCTTAAGTGACTTAGTGGTATCTCTGATAAGAGAATGAAACTATTTTTCAGTGTCTTCTTCCTCTTAGGCAGATTTCAGCAGATGAATATGGGTGGGGTTTTTTGTCAAAAACTTCTCTTTAGTGAGGATAATGCTGTTTGCTGGTTTGGTTTTCACTTCTGTTGAATCAGAAGAGAGGGGCCATTTGTGAGTTAGTGTGGGATCAAATTTTAAGGTCAAAAAAACCCTGGCCAAATCTGAGCTAGACTCTTTGACTATCCCCACAGGGAACAGAGAGAGAAACAGCCTTTGAAAGCACAATAAATTTAAACTAGGCCAAATAACTTGCCTTCTGGACCTGCTTATTACTTTTTTTTTTTTTTAATACCTCTTGTGCAGAGATATGGGAAAGCAGATTGGTCTTCAGGTGACTAAAAGTTAATATAAATTAATCCCACCCTGAGGATGTATGTGGTCTGTTTATTTTAACCTATTGATAAAGAAAACGTATAAATCTCTATCTTCCACTTGTAATGGATGATGCAACACTTCAGCTCACAAAGAAGAGCAGAGATATAAATTAGCTGGCTGAGGATCAACTTGGATTAACTGAAGTTGTGATGATTGGTTGGGAAAGCATCCAAAGGAGACAGAGAAAGTAATCTTAGCTTGTCTTTAGGAAAGTATGTATCCACTGTTAGTTAACAGTACTCACAGCTAAGATGTGGTTGTAAACTCTCAGGTGCTCTTTGATAACTATGTCATAGCAGACAGCCTTGAATTATTGGTGTTTGGCTGAGAAGCTGTGACCTTCATTGTGGATACAAATGTTGGCAGTAGCATCCAAGTCCTAGCCTCTTAAACATTATATTATTGCTAAATCTTTGACATTTATAGAGGGATGCTAATGGGGATTCTGGCAGTTTGATTATGGGGAGAGCAACTTGATGGGAACATAGTTTTCTCAGGCTTGTACAGGCTTCCTGCAGATCCCAGAGTGAATGCAAATAATAGCTGAGGAAGAGCCTAGCTCTTTGCCATTATTGGTGTAGTAGGTATTTCTTTACATCATTGACTGAGGCAGTATCAGTACTTGGGAATTTGATATCTCTGGTCTGACACTGCCAAAATTTGGTGATGTCCTCACCTTGATGAAAAAGACTTTTCAACAGTCTTGAGTATCAAAAGGAGACAAAGGATCTTGGTAACTCTTTGGAACGAGTTAACTTTCTGGATAATCGAGTTTGACATTACATAGATTTAGCTTTTTTAAATTTATGATTGATTATGTCAAGGTGATTCTAGGATTCTGTGTGAAATTCTGTAATTGAGTGTATGTGTTGTTCTAACAGCATATGAGGGTTTATTCTTTTAAATGACACTTTAAATCTGAATTTACACCTAGATAATGTTTATTCTAAGTCTAAGCAGAGTGCAGAAGCTGTGTTTTGTAGATAGGAACTTTTCTCAGATGAAAAGTGAAAACTTTCATCTATCCTCAACTGTTGCTATCGGATTCCTGGCAAAAGATTCTACATCTCTGTAGGACATACAGACTTCTGCTGGCACAATTTCACAGATTCCAGGCTGATTTTTTTTATACAAATCGACAAAAGTTAAAAAAAAAAGCCTGAATGATGATCAATAAGTGCTCCCTGGCAGGCAGTAGCTGCATGCATGATCTGTACATTTACAGGTAGGATGAAACTGGCATGTTTGCCATAGGAAACCTCTGTGGTGACAGACAGGAATTTTGCCAGCAAAACACTGCTGCATAATGGTAACTGTTGACTTTGGATGGTTGGTTTAGAAGAAGGGTAGCAGTTCTCATGTGAAGATGGTGGAAAACTGCAAAATGCCGTCTTACTACTCTGTTGCTGTCTTTTACTTCCAGGAAATGGAAGAAGTTCAGATACAGTAGGTTAGCAGTTCCCTCCTCTCTTGTGCTCTCCTATCCTTTTTCAGAATACTGTTGAGACTAAAAAATGTTTGAAAAAATGAAAGGAAGGTGAAGATGGAAAGGGGTGCTGCATAATGGTGTTCAGAACATTGTGCTTTGCCTCATTACAGGAAGCACAATACAGATGAGGAACAGCATGAGGCTTCATTAGCTCTGGGAATACTGGTACTGGACTGTGGGGGGCTTTGTTAGGTTCTTTTCAAAAGATCTGTCTTTAGGTCCACAGATATTAAGCACCCTCAAATTTAAATGGCTGGTAATGTGAAAAGTTTGGCAACATCATCTGAATTGTATATGAAGCATTGCCTCTGGTTAGCAGTGGTAAAATGTTAATTTAATCTTTGATAGCATATATTAGCATGATAATTCACAAAACACTTTTGGTATGCTAATTCTGAAATAAAAAAAATGTGTTCTGATTAATGCCCAAATCAGTATAAAAACTACTGCCTGCCTGAAGTGACAAAGTTGCCAAAATTGTGTGACAAATATATTAATAGCAGTAGAAGCTATTTGTTCTTTTTTCTTCCTGTCAGAAACAGTGTGAAATTTAATTATAAGTGGAACCCATTTAAGCACATAGGTCTTCAGAGTTAAGCCTGTGTATTCTGTTCTTACCTTAATCCATATATTACCTGATTTTTCTGTCATAGACTTTGTAGCTAATATTTCTGATTAGTTGTCACAAGTGTTAACCTCCTCTGAACTAACATTAAGGATTTTCTTAAGAATTTTCCTAGCCATTGCTTCAGTAAATATTGCTTTATGTTACTTGAGAAATTGAATTATTACTTTACAGTATGGATGATTCACTGGACTTGCAAGGTGCAAAAATATATTGACCAGAGTTTAAAGAAGATATCTATACAGCGTCAAGCATCCTGTTTTGGCACACTCCCGATTTTATTTACAGTACATTTTTCTTAGTATTACTCTAGTTTAAGTAGCAGAATCACATTACTTAACCATGGTTGCCATGCTACTTAATGGTTTCCAAATGAACATGGAAAATTGATGTCTGCTTTGAAAAAACTGTGTGTCTGATAGCAGCAATTAGAGGAAGAACAATGAGGCCCAGTAGAAAGTCTTTGGCATAAATTAAAGCACCATAGGAAGATGAAATATTTTAAATTTAATTTCTTAATATTAGAGACCAATATAAGCTTTTCCAGATATTTCTAAAACTGTAGGCTGCTCAAGGTTAAGCCTAGGTTGTACAATATGTTATACAGACTTGTAGAGACAAATGTACAGGCATGCAGTGCTTAAGGCCTGGTACAGAGAAAATTCTACTTTAAGCCAGCACTCGAGAACACACTTGTTTCAGCAATGTCTGTGGGTCTTGAATGAGCAACAGTGGTTGTGCGTGTGCTCTCCTGAACAAACTCTTGGGGCATCACATTAGGTAGCATAATAATGGTTGTACAAAAACCCTGACACTCCCATTCAGGATTTCCAAAAAATTATGACACTGCATCATTACCATGTTATGATCATTTCTTGTAATTTACTTGGAAGAATGCATGATAAATCTTATTAATGACGTGCTAACACTTCTGCATGCAATTAATTCTGTGCCATATAATTACAGTGTAGAATATAAAAGTATAACACTATGAAGTACAGTAATATAATTACATAGCAGGTTATTCAAGCCCCAAGTCAGCAAAAAGTCTGGCATTGATATCAGTGGTGAAGTAGAAGGTAAATGAGAACATTTCTGTATTCTCATGGTGTGTTGCTCTCAGGAGGGAGAAGGGTTTAAATTAATCTGCCAGGTCAGACCAGCAATTAAAACACATGTGTCTGCCCTCTCCTGCTCTAAAGAAGGGGGTCTCTCTGACAGAATGGGCATTTAGGAAGTCCATAAAAATGAAGCTGATCAGTGCCGGGCATCTTGAAAAAATCTCCTGTGCTGGGAGTAGGCATTCCTTTCAGGGATGGATTCAGATGTCCTTAACTGCAAGTTGGGGTTGAGAGTGCCCACACAATAGTCTTGTGAATGATTACTGATACTAAGTAGTACAATTGTTCCACCAGGAAACATTTATCTTTGTAGTTATGCCCAGAACTAAAGTGTTTCAGAAGGGCGTGTTTTGCCCCTTCTTCCTCTTTTTTTTTCGCTCCCCTGAAGGGATTAGACAATTTCACTCAGCTAAAAAAATCTTGCTTGTATATAATGTAACTCACCTTTCTCAGAAGAAATAGAAGCAAGGATTCAACAGTAGGTTACTTTGAAGCTGTCACCCCTACTCTTGAAGGAATTTATGTGACTCTGGATGCTACTGCAAATAGGAGGAATATCAACATTTGAGATGATTTCCAAGCATGTGTTCTTGCTTTGCTTCTTGGGTCAACAAAAGCAGGTCTATCTTGCCAGTAAAAGGAAAGATTCCTTCTCTTTATCCCATGGATTGAGAAAGGCTCTTGAAGAAAATGAATCCCTTGATAACTACTGTTATCTGATGCCAGAGGAAGGGAGAGACAGACAGGTCTTGTAGAGATTATGACTTTTCTCTTTTCTATATTTTACCCTTTTTTCTTCATGCCTAGTAATTGTACAGATGGAGAATCATAAAATGGTTTGGGTTGGAAGGGACCTTAATGATCATCTAGTTCCAACACCCCCATACACACACCCTGATCAGGGCACCTTCCACTAGACCAGCTTGCTCAAAACACCATCCAACCTCTCAGGCTTTCCCCTTAGGAGAGATGTTCTGTCCCTCTAATCGTATTCATGGCCCTCCTCTGGACTTGCTCTAACAGATCCATGTTCCTCCTGTGCTGGGGACCCCAGAGATGGATGCAGTACCCCAAGTGGGAGGAGTAGCACCTTGCACTTGACCTTGTTAAATCTCATGAAGTTTCCATGGGCTCATTTGTCCAGAGCCCTCTGGAAGGTGTCTTAGCCTTCAGGTATGTCAACCGCAACACTCAATTTGGTGTCATCTGCAAATTTGCTGAGGGTGCACTTGATCCTTTTGTCTCTGTTCTTGATGCAGACATTGAATGGCACTGGACCCTGCAGGACACCACTTGTCACTGGCACCTGTCAGGACTCTGAGCAATTGACCACTACCTTCTGGATACAACCATCCAACCAATTCCTCACCCAAACATTCTACCTATCAAATCCTCTCCAACCTAGAGAGAAAGATGTTGTAGGGGACTGTCTTTGAGGCCTTTCAGAAATCCAGATATGAGACATCTGTAGCCCTTCCCTTTTCCACTGTTGGAGTTATTCTGTCTTAGAAGGCCACTAAGTTGATCAGGCAGGGCTTGTTTCTTGTACAAGCTGTCAGGATGACCATCCTGAATCACCTCCCTGTCCTCCATGTGCCTTAGCACAGCTTTTAGGAGGATCTGTTCCATGAACTTTCTGTGCACAGAGTAGAGGCTGATTGGTCAGTACTTCCCAGGGTTCTCCTTTCTACCCTTTTTAAAGATAGGTACAGTGTTTCCTTTTTTCGAGTCACCTGGAACTTCACCTGATTGCTATGACTTTTCGAATATGGTGGAGAATAGCTTGGCAACTACATCAGCCAATTCCCTCAGGACTCTGGCATGCATCCCACCACATCCCATGCGCTTGTGTAAAACCAGGTTCCTCAGGTGGTCACAAATCTGTTCTTTGCTTACAGTAGGAAGCACTTTGCTGCCTCAGTCCCCTACTTGCATTCCACTTACTTGAGAGGTTTGGGAAGAGAAGTTCTCATTGAAAACTGAGACAAAAAGGTTGTTGACTACCACATCCAGTTGCTCATCCATTGTTTCCAGTTTGCCATACTTTTTTATTGGGAGGGGGCAGGGGAAAGGGGCAAGGGGTGCCTTTTTTGACTTACTTTTCTGTCTGACATAGCTGCCCTTCTTGTTATTCCTTGTGTCTCTTGCCAAATTCAGCTTCACACATCCCTTCCTCATCCCACCCTATGCCCTTTCCAAGATACCTGTCCATTGCCTGTGCATTTGCTTCTTGCCTTTTAATTTGAGTAGCAGGTCCTGAGTCAGCCACGACAAACTCTTATATTCTTTGCCTGATTCCTTGCGTTGGGGAAGATGAAGGGCATGAGAAGAAAAATAAGAAATTAAGAAGATAGTGACAAAATATGAAGAAAAGTAATTAGAACTTGGGTTCTAGGAAGGTAAAAAGAAAGGATTGAGAGAAAATGGAGAAATAAATAGACAATCAAGGAGGAGACTTGGAAATTATGCACAACTCTAGAGGAAAGGAGCTAAGGAAATGAAGGGAAAATAAGATAGGAAAAGGGGAAAAAAAGTACAATGCAGAAAAAAAAGAGAATCATATCAAAATTTGGCACTTTCTTAGACCTGGGGGAGGGATAAATAGTACTGTGGTGTAATATGGGGGAGAGATGAAACAAGAAGAGAAGATGAAACAAGAAGAGAAGAACATAAAAGAAGTGAGAGCTTAAGTAGAAACTGTGAAACTGCTCCTTTTGTAGAACAAAATTGCTGAGGGAGGCAAATAATTATATCTTTCCGTACCTTCAGTCATAGATTAAAAACACTTCATTTTTCTTTTAAAGAGATGACATTTTTTTTAACATTCAGAAGTATCCCAAAGTGATAAACTAATATTGTAATTCTTCTTGTCATGATTTTAGTGCTCAAATCCCCCCACCAAACTGTTATTAGCACTCCTAATTTTTTTTATTGTCTTCGTTTCTTATTTTCTTTCATTTGCAGTAATAACATGACAATTGGTGTTCAAAAAAAGCCTTCTGGCCAAGTTGGCTCAGCCTTGACATGGGAAAACTCCTTTTAGACGTGGGATGTAGAGTGTAGTTTCAATTTATTTCTTTAATTAGTGTCTCTCCTGGATTGTCAATGTGGATTCCATCAGCCAAAACTGTAGCAGAATCAAAACTCTCTTTGCTCTTCATCTCTGCTTCCACTTCCTTTTATATGTCCTTTCTTGCAGTGTATGAAATTGACCTATTAATGAACATGTGTCAAGTAAGGCTTCTTCCCTTACCCTACTCACAGAGAAGTACTTCATCCCAGAGATACAGGTGGGGACAGTCAGTGCTGTGGCATCTCTGGGACAGGGATCAAAGGCCCCAGGGATCTGAAATGGGGTCCTGACCCATGAACAGGCAGGAGAGAAGCACAAAGGGGCTGGGCAGCGACAGCCAGGCCTGGGCATGCCCAGGTCTGGGACTTGACTGATGACTTGGTTCAGTTCTACTGAAATTTACAGATTTACATGCTGTAAATTAAGACAAGTGGTGATCAGGTCCTCTTATTTCAATTTCTGTGACACCCAATTTAATTTCCTCTTTGTCTCATGTGGTTGCTGGAAGTCCACCTACATTCTTAGATACAGAAGATCCTTTATAGAAGTCAGAAAAACATCCTTTTATTTTCTTCACATCATTGTTTATCAGGATTGTGGTTCATGCAAATTATATTTTCATTCATTTGAAGGCTTTATTTACTGTTTTCTTTTAAATGGATTTATTGGTTTGAGGATTTTTTTTTGTTGTGTGTGTGTGTTTATGGCCAAAAAAGCATTCATTAACTGCAAAATTGACTGATATAAACTGAATTAGGCTGATTTAAGTAACTTATGCTAAATGGTTTCAATAAAATTTAAGGAAATTCGTAGTTTCGCTTGAACACTTTGTACAAATTTCAGCCAATTAAGCAGCCTCTCATTACTGCTGCTATTGTTCTTAGAGCTCCTTCTTGAAGCTGTATCTTATTCCAAATTGCAAGACCAAACATCACATAAAACCAGCTGCTACGTGTGCCCATCTCCTTCATAAAATTGTTTGCTCACTTTGTTACTGATCTGAGCTAAATAGTCACACCAAAAAACATATTCATAATAAAATACAATAAATTACTGCATTCTTGCACATAGTATCTAAACCTTCCTGTGTGATTGAGTTATCATCTGCATTTGTTTTGTTCTTAAAACATAAATTCACAGTGGCCAGTGTCAACTGTTTTCTTAATGTGGACACATCTAAGAAATTAAAGCTTAAATTGTAAAATGATTCCTTCATTCATCTATCCATCAAAAAGTCAGAAAAAATTCATTATCTAAATGAAATTTATGATGAATATACTGGAATATTCACCTGTCCCTGTAATCTGGAATGTGTTTCTCTTGGAAACTGAACTCATTACTTTTTTCTAGAATTAACTGTATAGTAATTTCTGGAATTAATTGTATTAATTAATTGCATTTTCTAGTATTAATTGTATTAATTGGATAGTAGCAAATCATTATAAGCTTAATTTTGAAACTTCTACTAATCTTTGAGATTGTGTCTTCCATTTTAAATGAATTTTACATATGTTTAGTTTCAGGTATGTTCTAATTTTACATATGTTTAGTTTCAGGTATCTCCTATGGCATGAAGATCAAGAAAAAAAAGTCACCTTCCAGTCAGCTGATAATCAAATAACAGTTGGAACAATTTAGGCTAGGAGAATTCTACTCCTTTGCACAAATATTAAGCCTCTTTGGTCCTACTGGTCCACCCAGTAAGAAGGAAGCACTGCCTGTCATCCTACATTTGCAATCATAACTATGGCACTCAGAAGCTGAATGCTGGTTCTGGAGACAGCTGTTTTATCAGTGAATTTGAAGAATGTGTTCACTTAAACACAGACTAAAGAACATTTTAAAATTATTATTATATTTTTTTCTCCCTGGGTCTTTTCTTACAGGATAATCCTTCTTTCACCATTCTACTAGGAACTTTGTAGACTTGAGTCCCTCTTCTAGCAGGTGATCAAAAGGGGGACAAAATGTCTTTGGGGACATGTTTTGTCAGACACCTTTTTCTAAATTCTTCAAATAGGTAAAGTTTGCACCCGTCTTTTAATTGGAAAGTTGTAATAAGGTGCCTCTTGTTTTGCAATGCATGGTCTCTATTGATACAGTATGGAGTCCTCTCTGACTGAGGATTTCACCTCCCCTGCTTTCCTCATAGTCTCCCCTGCAGACTATCATGAATTGTTGGCCTGAAAAGAAGGCAAGTGGACACATAAACATGTGTCTTCCTGCAGAGAAAAATGAATGGATAAAGAGCATTAAAAAGTTATGATGCATGATGTGTATACTGGTCTCTAATTCTCTGGATACTCATCCTAAACTTATTTCTGCACTGGGCAAGACAAGAGGTAGGCTCTATGTGACTTGTCCTGTGGGGATGGAATCTATGAATGGTTAGTGATAATCTATAGGGATGTACAAAAAATTTATTAAAAGCTAATGAGCACCCTGAGATTAGCACAGTTGGTCAGAGCATGGTGCAAATAATGCCAAGGTTGTGGGTTCAATCCCTGTATGGACCATTCACTTAAGAGGTGGAGTTGGTGATCCTTGTGAGTCCTTTCCAATTCAGGATATCCTGTGATCTGTGGTATCTGTTTATCACAAGGACAGTTTTTGAGAGGGGAGTGTTCTGCAAGTGAACCAATGGGGATATTTGTGTGCAAAAAACCAAACCCATACCAACAAAGCAACAACCTTCCCAATAATTTTGTGGAACTGGTCTGTCTGCCTTTTTCCGTCTGATAGTAATGAAACTCTACTGCTCTCTTCAAATCCTCCGAAAAGAGAAAATGGAAGCAGTCTTCAGTTTTCAAAGTTGTCTTGTCAACATCTTATAAACCACCCCCCAGTAAATGGTTTGCCTCTCAAGTTACCTTCTGTCATTTTTTATCTGCTTTCTTTGCAACTGTTATATCTCCTTAAGACTGCTAAAATGGTATTGCAAAAAAGGCTTGACTGGGCTTCTAATGAGTTGCATCAAGGTGAGATAGAAAAAGCAGTAATACAAGCCTACTCCCAGACTAGAAATACTTATATATCAGTTCTTTTCAGCATCTGATAGGGCACAAATGCTGAAGTGGGTAAACTCAGTTGATGTTCTCCTGGACACTTTTAAATAATGGTTTGTGTAGCAGTGCAAAACTAGTAATTTTTTCATCTGTGGCCTCTCCATAAGAGCTCACAGGAAAGAGGAACTATGTAAAAAGATCCCTAGCTGGAAAAGTTGCCTTCATAGTTTCTGGGTGAAAAAAAGTTATTTAAGAGATATTGCAAAATCTCTCTTCTCTGCATAAAAGTTGCTGACAGATTAAAGGAAGAATGTTTCTCTCTGGAGCTGTATTATATAGTAAGCAGATGCTGTTATTCTTTTATCTGTTTTCTTAAGAAGTGAAAAGGGAGGAAGACAAGAAACAGTGTACTGGATTCTAGTGCATGTGAAACTAAATAAGTGACAATGGCAGACTAAGGCAGAATAAAATGGTTTTAAATTCATTCTTGTGTAACGCTGGCTCCGGGTTCCTGCTCGAGGCCGCTCAGCGATATTCTGGGAGTGACCCTGGTTTGCCGGGAGCTGCGGCTTGCAGTTTCCCCAGACACAGGGCGTCGTCCGGCAGCTCCTTAGTGCTGGCTCCTTTGTGATAGAGAGAGCCCCGGGCTGATGGTGCAGGCGCAGGCAAGGACAAAGACCCGAGGGAAGGGCCTTGGAGTGATTTCCAGCTCTTTTATTTCCCGGGAGAAGCAGCAGGGAAGGTAGGAGAGGGTCCAGGGTCCAGGAGAGGCGGCTCAGGGGTCCAGGAGAGCTGAAGGTTCAGCTACCAAAGGCGAGGATTTAGGGACAGCGGGGGATTTATGGGGATACAAGCAGGGGAAAGTAACCAATGGGGTACAAGCATTAACATATAACCAATAGGGAACCAAACTGTAATGAAATTTCCAGAACACAACATTATACAGAACATTAGGTAATGTAGTAACCAACCAAAATATGTAAACTAAGGTACAAGGGACGCTGGGGATGAACCAAAAACTCTCCCTGAGCAGGGAGTATGCCTGAGACTGTGGCAACCTCAGACTGTGCCCACCAGTCTTGAGCCTGTGGGGCTGTGGCTTTTGCCACATACGCTGCCACACTTGTGGAATGTCCAGTAAAAAACTTTGGTGTAGTATCACTGTGTCGTAGGCATTCAGCACAGGAATCAAAATCAACTAAATTGAGCAAGTAACAAAACTCTCTTGCAGCACTTACTTTAGATTGATGTACTTCAGTGTACTGGCATACAGCTTGAGCTGTATCCCGAACTCTCTGTGTTAGGGTCACAGCTTGAGCTGTATCCTGATCTCCCAATATTAAGGTCACATCATTTCACCTCACAGTACAAATCTGTACTGCCTACACTTCTGCATGAGAAAGAAAATGAAAGCGTGGCTCTGATGACAAGAAAGAGTTAAATGCTAACATACTGCTCTGTGTTTCTTGTTGCCTAAACTCCATTTAAAGCATCTGCTCCCTGGCATTCGCTTGGTTCCAAAAACTGTTATGCTGATAGCTGTTTGTCAAAGCACAAAGGGAGGAAGGAAATATAAAACACAGTTAAAAAAAATAAAATAAGAAAAATTATGACTAAACAAATCATACATAAAACTGGAACATCAAGATAATGCCTGTTGGGGAACGGGGGGAGGTTAGGAAAATAGAAGTAGTACTATGTAGTGGCCCGGAGCTGCTGCCTGGGGCTGCTTGTGGGAAAAATGCTTCTTTCCCATGGGAGATATGAGAAACAATAAGATAAAACACTTGTTGTTGTGAAAGAGGGTATGATATGTTTGGATAGGGTGGTGTAGAACCTAGCTAATCATGTACCTGGGTTCCTACTATATAAAGGACAATACAATAAACGGGGCTCTCTTGCTGGCTCTCTCATCTCTGCGAACCAAGCTGTGTGCCGTGTCTTATTGCCACCCGCTGCCACATCTGGTGACCCCAGCGTTTGGACTGGCCATCTCCGAGGTACGGTTTTTCCTGCCGTCTCTCTCCCCCCGCCCCTCCCCGCCCGTTTTGGGCTTTTTTTTTTTCTTTTTTTTGGAGGGAAATGGGGAGCAGTGACCCGGTGCTGTCTGCATGGAAGACTGCCTTGGAAAAAGCAGAGGCTGAGGTGTCTGAGCATTCCTTTTGTGCCCTCTTAGAATGGGCTGTTGCCCATGTGTTCACAGTAGTCCATTCCTCTCCCACAGATGCAGCGTTACGGGCGGAATTCAGAAATGTTATTTGTCATTTAATTATGTATGGAGACTCTGACGCCGTTGGTCTCTGCCTCACTTGGAGACGGATTTTTGATGTTTTAATGCATTTGGCTGCAGACTCCGGGCGGGAGGACATCTGGAGGACAATCCTCCGCTCTGGAGGATTGATCTGTACAGTCTCAGTCTCCGGCCACGCAGGCTGTCTTAAGCAAATCCATCCAGCCAGTAAATATATCGCCACAGGACTACGTTCCTCCTACGTATCCGTCCCCCAGAGATCAGCTAGCTGAAATACCGAAGAATGAGGGGGCCTGGCCTGGCCCCACTGCGGCCGCTGGCACTGTGCCACCCGGCCTGGCACCGGCCCCGCTGCCACCCAGCCCTGCAGACTGTTCCCTTGCAGATATTTTCCAGCTGCTGACTGGTATGTTGCAGCAGCTGGCGGTGCTTGTCCAAGCTGCTTCTTTGCGGTGCCACGGCTTGGAGCTGCCGGCTCTGGTGGCTGGGGAAGAGGCAGTGGAGGCGCCCCTTCCTATGACAGTGGAAGAGTAGGGGATTCCCATGGCCTCAGCAGAAGCACAGGGGGATTCCCCGAGGAAAGCGGAAGTGCTGCGCCCAGCAACAGAAGCGGCAGCAGCAGAGGCTCTGCGCCCAGCAGCGGTGGTGGTAGTGCCCGCACCGCACCTGACAGTGGCTCCTGCAATAGGTACAGGGCTACAAGCAGCCCAGGCTGCCAGTGTTCCGATGTGCTCACTGTGCTCACATAGCGCTCCTCCAGGTTCGCCACCCTCCATCCGCTCCACTCCAAGCCCTGTCAGCACACAGTGTATGGGCTCGGCGAATGCGCCAGCCCCACCCCTGGCGCTCATGCTGGGTTCGGCGAATAAGCTTCACTCTGATGACTCAGATAGTGACACGGCACACTGGCTCCAGGGCAGAGGGCTGCGGTTATGGAGCAGCGAAGGAAATGCCTGCTGCAGTCATGCCCATGGACATTCACTGACTGTAGTGTGACTGTACGCCCCAGAAACCCCAAACGTTTCTGGGAAACTGTGAAATGGGGGGCTTTGGAGGCAGGGAATTGGAGTCTTTTGGAGAAAGTGGGGGTTCCAGACCAGACAGGAGAGTCTGCGGAGGATCAGGTGGCTACTATGGCACCTCCAGGGGGCGTCCCAGTGGATCAGGGTGACAGCACCTCCCTGCAGGGAAGTACCCTAGCCTTTCCCGTGTTTAAGGCTCCCCCAAATTCGGGTCAGCCTCATAGGCATGTTGCTTTCGCTTGGAAGGTCGTGCAAGATTTACAAACCAAGATAGCACAGTACGGGGTTGGCTCTCCTGAGGTCATGCAAATTATCAGTGTTATGAGCACCGATCTGCTTGCTCCTCTTGACATTAAGCACTTAGGTCAGGTTCTCCTTCACCCTGTGCAATATTCAGTTTTTGAGAATAACTGAAGAAAGATGGTTGAGAAATGCACATCGTACAATATGCTCTTGCCTGCAGATGACCCCAGACATGCAGTTGGGGTAGATGCCTTGATGGGAACTGGGTATTTTTTGAACCCTGACCTCCAAGCCACTTGGGATCCTCTGGTCCTGGAGCAAGTACAAAAAATTGGGATGGGAGCCATCATAAAAGCCATAGACATGGCTGCTCCAAAAGTATGGTATACAAAAATAACCCAGGAGCAGTCTGAGCACTACCAATCCTTTGTGGAGAAAATAGCTGCAGCTCTAGAGAAACAGGTGGAAGATGATGCTATGAGGCAGACATTATATAAACAATTAGCAAGAGACAATGCCAATGATGAGTGTAGAAAGATCATAGATACGTTGCCAGGGGAACCTTCACTCTCAGAAATGGTCGAAGCTTGTTCTAAGGTGGGTTCAGGGAACCACAAAAGATCTACTTTGGCTGTGCTTATGCCACCAAGGACAAAAATGGCCCAAGGCCAGGAACAAATGGAAAAGGGCTAAATCACAGCAAAAGGAAAATATGGGGACTGGGATTCCCCAGTGCAAGAGGTGTGGTAGACCCAGGCATTGTCCGGAGTATTGCAGGTCCCAGTACCATGTTGATGGTCGCACTCTGTCGGGAAATGTGAGGAGGAGTGCAATGAGGGGGAATTGCCCTCCTACGCAACTCTTCCCCCAAAACAGGGCTCCAGCACA
>VZRZ01000261.1:102257-125135 GCA_013398175.1 Climacteris rufus | reverse complement strand
TAAGGAATTGGCTGGATGGTCACTCTCCAAGAGCCGTGGTCAGCAGCTCCAGGTCCCAGTGGAGACCAGTGATGAGTGGTGCTCCCCAGGGGCCCATACTGGGACTGACACAAGCTGAGCGGTGCCTCCAATGTGCTGGAGGGAAGGAAGGCCACAGGGACCTTGACAGGCTTGGGCCCACGTGAACTTTCTGAAGTTCAACAAGGCCAAATATAACATCCTGCACCTGGACCGTGGCATCCATCCCTGGAAGTGTTCAAGGCCACTTTAGATGGGCCTTTGAGCAACCTGATAGATGGGAAGGCAGGGGCCTGCCTGGCAGGGGAGTTGGAACCAGATGGCCTTTAAGGTCCCTTCCAACCCAAACCATCCTGTGATTCTATGAATATGAGCTGATGTGTTGGGAACAAAATGTACTCAGACAAAGAATTCTAGAAAGGTGAGAAGCCCGTCTCTTTCCACAGCAGGTGACTGATAAGGTGAAAAATGAAGAATTGAATGAGAAGCTATGCAAGTTTGCAAGCCTGTCTCTAAAATCCAGCAGAAAGGGCAATCCTCATGTGCTTCTTTGGAGCAATGGCTGAGAACAAGAGCAGGTAAAGAAGTGGGTTTTAGCAAAAAGGTGGTGAGGTTATAATGCTAAAAAATTGATAAAACCCTGTATGAATTCATCAGCATTTTTTCTGAGAAAAGAACAAGTCATCGATCTAGAAAGGCAGGGAATGTATTTTTTGAAAGGAATTACCACATAATCATGTTTCATAGACCATTATTCTAAAACCAGTTCCAGAGAAAATGTAATACCAAAGTCAGTCTGCCATTATAGAGGTGGGCTTTGCATTTATCAGTTTAATTTTGTCTTTAAAACCTAAGAAGGCCCGTTACTTATTCTGATAAAGCTGCTATACCTTACCCTTCCATGTCTTAACTTCATCATGAGAACTCAAAAGCAGTTTTAAAACAGACACATTACAAGATTCACTTGACAAAAATCATCATTCACTTCACGTTCTACTCCATAATCTGGAAGAGACGGAGTGTTTGGAGGGCAGCTGAAAGGGGATATGTGCCTCCTATCCCACCAGAGCACAGGGATTGCTGCTTCATAATGATCCTTTTGGGTTGACCATGCTTGTGGTGACTCAGAGCAGGCTGGAAGCTGCTGCAGGCCATGCTTGGGAAGGGAGAGGAGCTGGGTAAAACTCAGAAGATGAACAAGCCCAGGGAAACCCAGGTGGATGTCAGGCATGAATCAGATCATGTTAGGTCAAAGTGTGTTGCCCTGCTTTTTGCAGCTGAATATTATTATTCCCTTGTAGCTAGTTTCACACGGTTCTTCCTGTAAACATAGCTATGTTATTGTAACTATATCTTATCATTCACATTCCTTTCTCATGGACACAGAACTTTGATGGACATTTCCTTTGACCACTGTAGTTGAGGGAGGAAGAACTGATTTCCTCCAATGAATAGTAATTTCCAAATGGATATAAAAAATAAAGAAGGCGGGTCTTGTGGCCCTTCCTTCCTTTCCTCTGATCCTGGACACAGGTGTCTCTGGCTCTTCCTTTTGTGTCGCTGCAGTGACAAAAGTGCACCACTAGAAGTGATGCCTTCAAACCTGGACAAAATGAGACTAAAAGCCATCCTGGTCTGTGACTTGTACAGAGCTGTAGGAAATTTCACCCCACTAAACAAATTCTGGTTGCACTCATATGTTAACTAAGAAAAGGCTGTTCTTGCCTCCACTCACATTTGGGTCACTGAGGGAAGCCCAAAGGTGCTAATTTTTTCAGGAAGCTCAGCCTGGCACAGGCTGCAGGAAGGTCTTGGGGACAGGAGTTCTGCTTGAGCCCAGCTAAATCCATGAGCTTACTCTACAAAGCTCTTCATTTGTAGCATTTTCAGGCGATTTTTGGAATGGATTTTTTAACTCACAGAAATAAGCAAGTTATCCTCATTATCACTGCATTGCAGTCTCACCCATGACAGTAATGCTTGTTCATGTGCTACACAAGGATCTGGGCATGTTCTTTCTGTGTGAGATAACCTTTAGCACATGCAAATCAGGTGAGACTCCGACCCACATAAACCTTGCAACAGGGCATTTCTTCTTCCCTTCTGTTTCAAACATAGCAGCTCATCTTTTCATTCATGTGAAGAACTTTTACATCAATTACATCTGAATTTTATGCTATAATTAAGATCCCTTTGCACCAAAAAAAAAGTGGTTCAAATTCGTTAATTAATTACATTAAACAAGCACACAAGAGACTGCCTTGCATTTTTTGTTCCTCTTCTAAGAATTTTGTGAAGTCAGCTGCAATTCACAAGAGTGCTCAGCTTCACAAGCATTTCTGCCTCAAATTCTTAGACTTTCACATTTTGCACATCTTACTGGCTTCTTTGAGGGCTCTCAAGCTGCCATAAATGTGGTTCTCTTCCTATATCCCACTGTGTGTACCTTTGCTACCTTTGCTAAATCCTTCACAAGAGGTTTTCCTCAAAAGCTGAGAAATTTCCATAGCCTAGGTATTACCTGTCAAGTTCTGCAGACTCTCCTGAGATGCTGACCTCACTTGTTTAATGATTTCTGTCCAGCCACTGCATTCTTACAGCAGCTATACAAAGCAGTTCTGGCTGGCTGTAAGAACCAGGGAAAGGTTTGTCTAAGTGTATTCAGAGGACTTAAATGTAACAGCAGAACAACCACAAGGCAATTAAAAAAAAATCATCTGAAGTGTCCAGGATTTCCTCTTCATTTTTTCTTCTGTTATTATGTAAAGAAATTTTTTGTTTAGTGCTAGATTTATTATTAGGGCTGTGAAACTGGGTAAGAGTTTTAGATGGGTACAGAAACTACAGAGTAATTGTACAGGGGTGGTCATTAGTAGGGGAAGACAAAAGAATGCTTAGTTGGGAACAGTGATCTTCCATAATTCATCAAAATGCCAAGATTTCTGAATATTCACCTCAAAAGACAGATTCTTTGCTGCTATTTCACTTTACAATGGCTTTGTCCAAATGGGAGTATCATGCAGAATTCTGTTTTTCTGGTTTCTGGTGTCTTTAGCACGGCAGAAATAAATGATGAAGAATCCCTGTGCTCATCAAAAATAGATCATTTGCAAAGCTTACTGGGAATGTTTGTGCAAGAAAAGGGAAAGGTTAGAAGCTATGACCACATGAAACACAAATGATAGTCCATGTTCAGAATACCTGGCTAGTAGTGCTCACCCAAAAGGCTGCAGGGACAGATTCAAATGCCATATACTGTGTTCTCCCTCTGCACTGCCTGTTAAGCTTCTCTGGGATGGAAGAAGAGGTAATGGCACTCTTTGGCTTCATGCCTGTCATTACTATGACACTCCCATACGTTCCCTTCAGCCCTGTCTATGTCTCCCTTTACCTCTCAGCAGCAGCAGCAGCAGCAGCAGCATCAGTTACTCAGCAGGAAGCGTCTCGAAATAAGCCTTTCGTTTGAGGAGTCTGCCAGAAGGAAAACACTTTTAGAAAGAGACAACTGATCTCATAAACAGAAATCAATCTAAAATTAACTGAAACCAAAATCACATGTTTCCCCCCCTACACCCCCACCCAGGTCTCTGGATGTTGGGAACCTTAAGCTCCATTCTGAAACTAAATTAGAGTGGCAGTCTGAAAACTGACCTCAGACTCAAACTTTGGTGGAGTGGCTTCAGATGAGAGATTCTCTTCTTAGATATAAATGCACACCTTCAGATTTCCTGTACTCACAAGTTGTTTCCTAGAAACAAAATCTTATGATTTTCCGTTCAATTAGATTGTGTATTTTAATTAATTCTCTAGTCTTTCTCTGGAAGCAAATCATCAAATAGAAGAGACATCTGCAGTGTTCTAATTGACTTAAAAAGAAATAATGGACCTACAACCTTTGGGTTGATTGGACACCTGGATTATTTCTCACTGAGAAAAATAATACATCTATCCACAAGTAAATTTTGGGAAGAGAGAGTGTGGTAATTTCATCAAAAAAGCATTAGGAAAAAAAGTGGGCTAGAATTACACACATTTACTGAGTAGAGCTTCTACTCCATCCACTGTTAGGGCTTCACTTGGAAGACTGAAATGAAACAGCAACAGTTTATTTCTTTCTGAGATTTCCATAATAGAGGAGAAGGGAGGATCTGGTCCATGTATCCAGCTATAGACTATCTAGGAATCCTTCTCAGTAAAATACACCAGGATTTGCACTTGCCACCTTTATTCCCTCTGACAGAAAAAATTCCACTGAAATATTTATTTTTTTTCACAGAGACATTTGGTTTACATTTTATTAAAAGGATAAAACTCTTGTTATACCCAGAAAGCAAGAAGCCTTGCCAAAAAAAACTACCTTGAACTAATTTTTACAGAATACAGACCATTTACTTCACAAAATTAGACTCTTGTACTTGGAATTTCATGTACAAAACACAAATCTCGGGAGCAATTCCCATAAGGATTCATTTAACAGGCTTCATTATGTGGAAAGGGTATAAAGCAACCAAAACCCTAAAATGGCTGCTCGGCATTATATTGTTCTGTGGCTGCAAGCATGATTTACAACTGTGCATTTTCTGCCCTTGTTTCTTTAGCTTAGTGCTGAATTATAAATGAACAACTGGATCCTGGCATTCTCCTTCTAGGTCAAAAATAAAATTAACCTGATTGAGGGACTCTTTTTTAGCGAATTAAGTCAATGAATTCTTTATAAGGAAATACTTTATTTGAAGAAAAAGACCCCAACCCCTCTCAGACCTTTCAGTTTTGCTCTTTAACAAAGAGTAAAGAAATCAAAGAGATGTAAAACCAGGCCAAAAAATTCCATGTGAGCTTGTTTGATGCAGTTCAAGTGAATGTGTGGATAACCAATTCACAATCCTTTGTGTGAACAAATATTTATGCAACTAAAAGGCAGCTGGTTTGCTTTGGTTTGATTTGAATGCAGATGTGCAGTAAATTTGCCTGCTGATGTAGGTATTTGACAACGCATGAATCTGCAAAATCACTTTCACTCTTCCTGGACAACATGGATCTTTCTGTGTGCTCAACAGTTGTGGTCCATATCTGTTATTAAATAATGTAGACAAATGCTGCAATCATAAATAATTACTGAGCTTTTTTTTATTTCATAGACAACGCAAGTCCCTGCCTCGGGGGCTTGCTGTCTACCTCAAAAATGGGCTAAGGAGATGAAAAATAATACACAACACCAGAAATTAGCAGGGGCTTGGCACTGTTCAGTACTAAAGGCTTGAGAGAGGATGTTGGTTTGAAGGAGGAGGAGACAGAGTTGTGAAGTTCAAAATCCAGAGCACATGAACACTGAGAAGCCATCCAAGTTTTACTTTCACACTGGGTGTGATCTCAAGACCTGCTGGAGGGAGAACCACCTCGGTGCAGGCAGCCAGGCCTTGCTGTATTTCCAGCTCTCTCATAGCTACACCTGCATGTTTCTAACGAAACAGATGCACATCTAGGAAGGTGCAATCTAAGAGATGCTGTTGTGCTCTGTGCTTGCACAGCGATGGGCGTGGAGCTGCTCCCTGTGCCCTTCCCAAAGCCCCGCTGTGTGGCTGTGGGAGGCTCCGTGGGCATTCCCAAGGGCTGGGGCAGAGCAGCAGAGGCGACGGTCCGGGCGCTTCGCATCCTCTGACCACAGCCACCAAAATAGCTCTTGAGCTGTCAACCACAGCCCTGGGCCACAGGGAAAGTTCTTCAGCTCTCTCCTTGTATTACAGGCCTGGATTAGGCTGATTTAGCCCCTTTTTTTTTTTTTTTTTTGGTAAATAAGGCACCGGGATCTGCCAACAACATTCCTCTCATTTTATCTGATCTCATAAGAATTATTTTTAGTAAGGACTGGTTTGCCCTGAAAGAAAGCTATTCTCTAAAAAAAGCTTTGTACACTTAAGACATATGGGACAGAAGGACGCCTGCATCTAGCATTACTTCTTTCTTTCAGTCACCAGAAAAACCCTGAAATTGCCCTTTTTAGCAAAAAGATAAACAGGTTGGTTCTGAATCAAAAATAATAGGTATGCCTTGTGCCATTCTTGACAACCTTTTCTGAAGTCTCATTAGTTCACAGAACACGTGCACAATTCCTACCTCTAAGAAATTCACACAGGTGTAATTCCACCAAAATAACAGTTGAATAGCTGTAGTAGAATGAGAGCTATTTTTGTCACTTTTTGCACAAAAATTAATGGAAATAGATACTTTACAGAAGTAGCAGCAGCCAGTCCCCTTTTCTGACAAGCTTACAAGCACTGCAGACATTGCTTAGGGTCATCATACCCTGTATTTTGGTGCACAGACTTAGTGAATGGCATGCATGATATGCTTACTAAGCTACTTTGGATAAACATGGAAAAAATGTAGTGGTGTAGTTGTCACAGACCAAAATGGTTTCATGTGCTATGTGATTTGAAGGGAGATTCCTTTGCTGTGTGTCATTTACCTTTTATACATCGCTGTTGCTCAGTATTTCATAACCATTCATTCTTTGGATGCCCGCAGTGACATTGTTATATACATGTATGCATAAAAAAATGGGAACTGGGCATTCTTATGTGATGTCATACTGTAGTCCACAAACAGCTTTATTGCTCTTTACCATGTTTGGGAACAAAGGCAAAGAGATGCCTCACATTAGAACAATTTCCTTTTCACACTTGGAAGACAGAGCTCCTCTCTTTTCCATATGGTTTATGTACACATGCATAGCCTTGGGACATGGGGATCTGAGGAAAAAACCTCTCATGTTTCATATGTAAATCAGTGACAGCCGTGGTCATGTGCTAAATGATAAATAAGCTGGTGCAGTGGAGTCAGCAGAAAACTTTCATGCTTTAATTTTTAACATCATTTCTCAGGCCAGGATCCTGCAAGTCATAAGGATTTTTGAGTAGGTTGGGCCCTGCCATGCACGAATTAACTGTTGGTATCACTGATACAAGAGCAAGCTGCACCCTAGATAATGAACTTCTTTGGGAAGAGAACTGCTTGTGTCTCTCTGGGGTAGAGCTCAAGACCACCTTGCTGGTGCCTGCCTTTCCAGGCACACCTTAGTGCACTCTCTGTGCTTCAGTTTCTGTGAATTCCTTCAATCTGTTGACACCACGGGGAGAGAATGATCATATTTACAATACAACAGGAATTGAGGGTAATGTGGGATCTGTTACTCCTTCCTGTCCCCCTGTGGCACTCTGAAACCACCCTCTGATGCCTCTGTGTCTCCATTGCTGCCTTCATGGTGATAAGTTCCCCATCCTAGGAAGGCTGAGACCCTGTAAATGTGTTTAATGTGAACTGAGGTCAATTTTCAAAGCAGACAAAGCTATTTTGTAAAGGAGGTTGTGACATTATGGACAATTTAGATTAAGCTTCCTGTAACTGAGGTTTTTACACTCTCCGTTTAATTCACTGTTTTCTAGCTGAATTACAGTATTCCAACATTAGCAAATACTAACAATAACAGCTGAAAGTCACACTGCTGGGTATCCACCTCATCTCAATACTTTTGGATAATTCTGGTCAAAGTAACCCAAGCAAAAAAGAAGGATCTTGTCTTGCCTTAAAAACATTCACATCCTTTCCTGGAGTAATCCCAGCCCATCCTTGCTCAGAAGGAGGGAGGGATCATGAATGCTTATATCAAGGAGGCACATTGCTGTTCCTCCCACAAGCCTCTCAGTTTGGCCAAACCTCTGAAAATTGCTTTTCAGTCATTCAGTCAAGAATGGGCAGGCTTGGATTAAACCTGTGCTATGTGACAGAAAGCTGGGAGGGAATGCAGGGGCAGCAGCCCTGTAACAAGGTATAGGGGGTACCTGGAGTACCATGGAGCTTGTGATGAGGACCAGAAGAAGGAGCTCCTGGCAGCTGGAATGTGGCAATGGTGGGGACTAAACATGAAGCTGAAAGGAGACTGAGAAACAGGGATGGAGATAAGGGACATGCAAGGCTGAAAGGGGGAGAAATTGGGACTGCAAGGAGGAAAATCCAGAGGAACTAGGAGCTGAGCGCTTCAAAGGTGCCTTAAGAGCTGACTCTGTGCTTAGATGGGTTCCTCTCAGAATCTGGATTAGAACCCAGAATTTCTGTCTTGCAGTATTTTTCTATTTTTCCTGCTGAGACCTACTAAAAAAATGGATGCCTTGTCTCCTTGCAGCCTGCACAGGGGGTGACATATTCCTGCATGATAAGAGTTGTCCGTGAATTTCTGCTTCAATCTGTGGATCTGGAATTCCTTCCAATGAAACAAAGGCAACTAAATGTAGTAACATGTGAAAGGAAATCAACTCTCCTTCCTTAAAAAGCGAAGAAATTCTTTGATACGCATGTGTGTGTGTATATATATACACACACAAACTATTTTGAAGGGAACTTATAATGTCACCGCATGCAGAAAGCAGGAAGTACAAGAATACAACAATTGGAGCTCAACCATTGCTCATCTGCTCTGAGCACTTCCATTTTTATACAGTCTATTTCTTACACCTCGTGCAGAGGTTCCTCCAAGTCATCTGGTGCACCATGGTTACTTCAGCCTTTTATTCTTAGGAAGTATTTGGGCAGTGGTAATCCCTAAGTCAGAGATCCAGTCTCTTCACGGACAACTTTGCAATCTAAGGAATATGGACTGTAATTCCATAGCTGGAACTCTTCACTGCAGTGCTCAAATTGAATTCAACCAACCCCCAGCTTATCTCACTACTCTTCCTACTCTTCTTCCTTTTATTTTTTCTTCACTCCTAAGGCTTTTATTTCTTTTTTTTTCACACTTTTTCAATAAAAAAGCATTCTATATTTCTCCATCGCTCTTTTCCTTTCCACCTCTTCTGTTTCTGTGCTTCTTTTCCACAATTAACTCTTTTTTTTCCCCTCCTTCTTCATTTTTACTTCCCCCTTTTGTCACAAGGAGTGAAGCATGATCCTGGATCTTGCACTATCGTAATAATTACTTGAACCTGTATTACATCCTCAGACCATCACTATAGTCACAAGAATTAAAATGTCTCTTTTTTTTAATAATATTTTTTCTATAAAAACTGATCCTAGGCAGCCTTCCAATTATGATATCAGTCTTGTAACATTTGCCTGAATTTGCTGACATCCTGAAAGAATGATCTCAAGAGGTGTATTCTCCTGGCTGAAAGGGCCAGCAATGACACATCACAGTCAGTTATGAGCCTGCCCACAGCTGACTATTTTGGGGCTTGGAATGGTGCAAGTGGAGAGAATGAAACCCCCCAAGAGGCAAGATCTGGAAACAGCTGGAATAAAGATGTGCAGGAAGGATGAGGGGTTGGGGAAAGAAAATCCAAGGAGGAAAAGGAGGAACAGGAGGAGGAAAAGGAGCCCAGAGGCAGAAGCAGCAGTCACCTTGAGGAGATTTTCCTAGTGTGATGGAGAACAGGAATAGAAAAACTGATTAAATTTTAGTTACAACGTAATTTTAATCTATGAACAAACCTCCTGGTGGTATCAGTATGAAAGCCAGTGATAACTGGGGAGATTATAATGAAACACAATAGCCTGCCTTCTTTTCTCCTCAGCTCTGCTCTATCATCTTCTTTAGCCACCCCTATTTTCCCTGCCTAGACCTGTCCAGCTCCTACAGGAGTTAACAGGAGCTTTGCCATCAACTCCAGGAGGAGCACAGTAGCAAATTATTGCAAATTGAAGCCAGCCTTGGCAACAGGCTCACAGAAGGGCCAGTTCCACATCAGGAAGCAGGGGATGGCTCACTGACAGTGTTAAGGCACTGTGGAGCAATAAAACTACTGGTTTCTGGCATCTTATGGAGCAACATGACAAAAAATTGCAGAATCCACAATATTATCCTAGCCACAGTTTTCCACTGACCCTAATTACAGTTCTGTTGCTGAAGCTATATAATTTGATTTTCAACAGCACACCAAAAAGGCAGGAGCTCAGCAGTTCCCAGACCGCTTGCACAGTTTGCTGGACAAATGTGTTTTGCTTCTAGTCAGGACTTAGGTGAATAATTAATTAAGAAATTAGATGTCCAAACATGTCTCCAGTTGGTCTACAGAACAAGAACAGTTAGTTAGGGCTGGCATGCCTGTATGCCACTCCAAAGGTTTAATGTTTTTACTCTAATGGCAGGTTGTAGACCCAGTGGAGGCCACAGTGTTTTTGCACTTTCATTCCAAGTGTAATTTTCATATCTTCTGAGATAACAAAAGGCCTAAGCACCACTGGTGTGGTGGCACTTGGCCCCCATGCATATGACAATAAAAATATCTTCCTTAGAAAAGGAAGATGTCATTTTCCTCACCGTGTGAATTCTTGTTTGGATCTTAAAGCATTTTGCCTTTCTCTTATTTCCATGCATGTGTATTTTTCTTTATTTGCCATTGAAGTCCCTAATCTTTTTTTGGTCTAATTTCCTGTTGACATACAGCTGTCCTACACCACGAGCTGATGCCTCCCCACCACTGCCAGATGAGTGTTGCTGTGGTAGAGCCAAGGGCTGCCCCCCTCAGCTAAGATGCCCTTGTGAAGGAGGTTTCCACCTGATGGCCAAGTGTGCTTCCACCTTTGTGGGGAAATCAGTACAAATCCAGCCAAAAATCCAGTCAAAAATCCAGCTGAGGTGAGTGTAAGTAGACAAGGAGGCTTTCCAAGAGGAAAGTGAGGTGTGACACACACTTTACACTCAAGGTTGCTCGGGTGAAAATAACCTCCAGCAAAGCAGCAGGTGGGAAGCCAAGGCAGCCACTTGTGTAGCTGCTGCAGCAAAATTCACCAGAGCTCATCTCTCAACATGCAGTAATGTTCCTGGCACTAGTGGGAATCAGGCTTCCTCTGACTAAAGCAAAAAGTAGCAAGGGACATGATTTTAGATTGTTGCTGATTTTGTTTTGCTTTCAAAGGCAGCAAGATTAAAATTTGAATTCTAATTATCTGCCTTTTTTTTTAAGTCACAGCAGCTAACTAATTCCCATCAGTGCTTTCCCTAAGATCAGAAGCAAAGCTGTCACTAAAATATATTTTTTCAATTCCAAGCCAGTCACATAAGTACAGTGACTAAGATGAATCAGTTCCATGGTGCTCTCATTCTGTAATAAATAATAAATAATAAAATAAAACCAAAAATTACTAATGAAATCCCAAATCCTGCAGAGTGTTGAAAATTGCAGACTGTTGTCTGAGCTTGCACTCTGACCCCGGCTTATGTTTGTCTGCTCAAGCACAGTAAGCACACATGATGTTATAGAGCAAATAAAACACACAGTGAAGCCAATACATTCAGGCAGATAAAACTAATGAAAGGTTTAGCTCTTCTCAAAAATAAAGTGCTCAGTAGAAGACAATCTCTTGAAGCGTGTGGTATGTCTTAACATAATACATTTCCATGCCTAGATTTTCAAAACTGCAAAATACAGACATTTATAGGTACGTGTTTCAAATTTAAAATAATTTTTTTGGAAGGAGCAGACAATATCTTTTTCTGACACACTGAAGGGGAATTATGTTCATTGTTTATGCATTTGCTCAAGCAGTGGAATTTTACATGGCTAAACTTCACTTCATCAGATGTGTATCAGTTGAAATTAGCCCAAAATCCAACTCAACATTCATTTTTAGATCACAGTCTTCAGAGGAGCTGATTTATCAGGGTGCCTAAATCCAGATGCACTGCAAATAAGCCAGGAAAGACAAATAAGCCTCTTGGCATAAAACAAATGAGCCAGGGGGAAAAGGAATGTGAAAAAAGGAACAGCTAAGAGAAAGTAAGGAAAAACCTGTCAGTGGGAAGAACGCACAGTTTCAAATTCCAGATGCTACCCCACTTGGATTTCCTCATGTTCCACCTTCCCTCCAGCCCTTCTTTTTTAATTTTTTTTTTCTTTTTTTTTTTTTACCATTGCCTTCTCGACCACCTTCCCTGCTCACATCCATCAGCTCTCCAGTTTTGCATTTGCATTCCTTTTTAAGCCCCATCTCTTTGACAAACCTTATAAACCATTTAGAGTGCCTGACTGAGAACAGTTTGGAAGCACCAAAAAGCTTTGGGCATGGTCTGAGTAATGGTAGCTGCCTGAGTATGCTTTTAGCTCCCAACAAATACAAAAAAAAACCACCCCAAGAATAGGACCTTAAAATGAAAGGTAGTTAATAGCAGACCCCTGACCATCCTTTTGTTGAGTATATTGATTTGCTCATTCTGGAGTCGTGAAGACTTTGTAGAAGCAGAAAATTCATAAAAGAAGAAAAAGTGAAGTAAAATTGAAATGTTTGTATGATACCAGTCCTGTCAAGAAACAGCAGCCTGGTATCAGAATAACTAAGATTCTTTTAAATTTAAGAAATTTGAGATTAAAGATAAAATACTTCTGGGCTGAGACCTAGCTGAGACTTAGCTGGGAGCAGCCCAACAGAGAGAAATCCTTCTTCCTGCACCAACGGTCTGTTAATGGTGGCTAATTAACCTGGTGCTTGGTTAAAGATTTAACATATTTGTCAGGTCTGACTCAGTCCTTATTCATCACTGTTTGGGAACACAACAGAATACATGTCTCATTTCCACCCCTGTTCATGTAGTCTGGCTTGGGTAGGGAGGTAGATGAACTCAAAGAAGTTAGATCTCTTACATCATGCAGAAAAAACACTTTTACCAGGTAGCCCTGCGTGTAAGACAGTGCCACATACATTACCATTATACTCTGTTATTCATTTTGCTCCTTTTGTTTCCTATCAGACTCCCTAGAGGCCTTAGTTTGTATTCATTCACTCCCTCAAACGTCTTCCCAGATGCTCAAATCCCACTTCTGTTATTGCAGTTTCTTTTAAATTTGTCTGGATCCCTGGTGCAGAGTCAGGACTTTACTGTTCCTTAGCTCAGCATTCTCCTGGCTGGACTCCAGCTCAGGTAATTATATCCAGGACTCTCTCAAACTTCTCTCTCTAGCTGCCTTTGGAGAAGTTATTCTTCCTTTTCTTTTCCAAGCTGCTTTATAAGATTGCAGATGCTGGGAACTGATGGGATGTGTGCTTTGGAGAGGCTGTGCATTATGCATTAGGGGTGAACCAACACCTTCCGCAGCGGGACTGAAAGCACTGACACAGCTTCCTTGCCTTTGCATTTCCACTCTATTTTAAGGGGGCAGTTGTCACACCAAGTAGAAGCTGAAGGACAAAAATTTGGTCCAGATGAATCTGTTGTTGCTATTTGAACGTGGAGACTTCACCCTCTAATTTACTATTCTGAATCTAGCCCGGATTTGCTCAATAGCTGCTCAGTGGCTTATGTCACTGGAGCCGGTTGTCACAAGATGCTCACAAAAATAGATTCCTCACTTATTGGGAAAAATATCGATATAGAGGCTAAAGAGAGATTGAGCACTGCTGGAGGTGATGCTGCTACATCAACCAGGAGGCAAATCACCAAGCAAAAGCAACAGGAAACTTAATTTTGCAATGCCTGTGTTCAATCTGCTTGTTAACCAGCAGTTTTCTGTTTCTGATATTTATCCAGTGCTAGCCAAAGACAGTTCAGGGTATCCTTTCCAATGAAAAAGAATTCAAACAGAATCACCAGGAGACCCAGAGAAAAACTATTTTCCTTCTTAACTAAGAAGTATGAACCATAAAATTAGGCAAAATTCAGAAAGAAGAAGAGATATATAGTACAAAAACAAGTACAGAACAGTAATTGATCTGCTTACTAGATGCTGTTCATTTCCTGCAGGATATGGGCATGAGAACTGGTTGCAAGTACTTATGCAAGCTCATGTACCTGCTCACTGCAGTGCAGTTCTTCCAAGGCAAAGAAATGGATCTTCACACATCAAACAAGTAAATCCTAACCAATTCCCACTCCCTCACCTTGGAGGAATTTGAGCTGTTGCTATCAGCAGAAGTTAACTGTTCCCTAATCTGGGCAGAACTGCTGCACTCAGAAAAATCTTGGGAAGACAAATGATTCAGGAGAGGTCAATCTATGCTCACAAGAAGTTTAAGAAATGCTTTCCTAATCTAAACTGGAAGGTTTTACTTTCACCATGGGCCTTCTCTCAGGGAAGGATCACCAGAGAGCAGCTTCATCTATTTGGCCTCACTTGGAATGGAGGTTGGACCAAATTACCTCCAGAAGACTCTTCATGCCCATTCTGCACCACAGAGGAATCCTTCATACCACAGAATTCCTGCCAAGGAAAAACAATAAAAGAAGCATCTATCTGATGCAAAAATAATATAGACTATATTCAATATTTTTTGTTTTCCTTTCCCCTTAAATCTTCCAAGTTTTAAAAGCTGCCAGATCCAGCTCAGCTTTCATGTTAAAAAGCCCATTTATACCCAGTGAGGCCATGACTGAACTTGGATCACTTGCTGAATCAGGTTCTCCAGAGAGGTCACGACCATCACAGCCATCATGTGATGATGTCCAGCCAGCTGAGATGGCTCCTGCACTTGTTCCAGAAGGGAATGGAGGGGAAGGAAAGTGGCAGTGTACATCTGGAAGTTTAAGTTAACTTTGCCCTGCTGCAGAGTTAAGTTAGCACAGCCCCTGTTAAGTTTTGGCGACAGGACTTGGCTAGGGCAACAATAGCTGGCACCAGGTTCAGCTTCTTCCCCCTCTGCTCAACAGCCCTTTCATGCAAAAAGAGATTGACCCCACTGCACTCAGTAACATTTATATCCTCCCTCCCCTGCAGTTCAGGGGTGCCTAAGCAGTAATAAATCCATATTTAAAGTGCTGTTGACTGCTGTAGAACTTGGGCAGCAAAGGAAATAAAGTAAGCACACAAGCATGTAGCCCTTGCGCTGTTAAACGTGGCATCTACTGCTGGGGAGAACTAAAAGCATGGTTGACTGAGGAACTGAATAGAACTGTAAGGCATTGCTGTGTGATTTATATCACATGGGTCTTTCTGTAATGTTTGTAAGTGGAAGCCAGCAATGGGTGCAGCACATGTTTGCCCAAGACAACAGGAACAGACTTATTTTAGGATTCTTACTGCAAACAAAGCAGTGGGGACAAGGAAAGAGTGAAAGTATACAAACATGCTTGAGCGCTGGAATTTTTATGAACAAGAAAAATTCACTCTGTAACGATATCCATGCAGAATGGATGCTATTGGCTTACATTTTACCAGCTTCATGGAGTTTGATGATGCAACATAAACAGCTAATGAGAAATGTAACCTGTATTACTTCATGTTTATATATTTTCAAAGGTGATACGAGAAAAAAAGCAAATCCTACGGCTTCATAAACTTCAGCATCTGTTTCTTTTTTCTGTTTGAAAACTTTAAGCATCAAACAGGTTTTGGGATCTGCTAGCAGGTGAGTAAAATTTGCTTTCTCATATCCAACTCAGGATTTTCCTATTAGTCATTATGAGCAAAGATGTGTAATGTAAGAATAGCAACAGTTTAATCTTCCATAGAACCCAAATATTTCAAGAGTGTTACAAATATTACTAGGTGCATTTGCATTGAACTGTGATATGCATTTTATCAAAGAGAAGCAAAGGCACTGCTTTTCTTCATGGAATTTATGGATCAAATTTTCGAGACAACTGCCAGTCTTATTCTCTGCAGGGTCTTTACACACAGGGCAAGCTCACCATGGCATAATCCTTACCTTATTTTAGTCATTTAGTAAAGGAGCCTCAGACTGCTCATACACATTTCTGCAAATGCAGTGACAATCTCCTGTTCCCAAAATTCACTAGGACAGCTATGTATTTTCCTTTAAAAAATGTTGTCAGAGAAACAAAATGAACACTTGAACTACTACGTTACCAGAAAGTCCTTTTTGGCTGCATGATTGCAAATGTTTGTAGATGAGTGAAACTGTTTAGAGTCAAACTTAAAAAAGAATGTGGAAATAACCATTAGCAATCCAGAGGTGCCTGTGAAGATCATAGAGGATATATAGAGGGATATTAAGAGAGTGCTGCGATTCAGCTGGGAAAGATCAAAGAGAGCCAGATAACAGCCAGGGGACATCAGAGTACCATGAAAGTTGCTGAGGATATGGGAAAAGCCTGTGTAGTGCTGTGGGACATAAGGGAAGTTGAGTAAGATATGTATGTCAAGAAACATCCCAGGGTGATACAGAAAACCAGAGGACACATCATCATGGCAGAGCTGTCTGAGAAGGCCTCACAGTGGTGTGAGATGGAAGCCTCAGGATGTCGAAGAAAACCAGAGAAGGTTGAGAACTGCTGGGGATGCAAAAGACAGTCAGCTAACACCAGGGAATGTTGCTGAATGCAGTCACATCAAGAAGGGCTCCAACTGCTGGGTATGGATAGCTACAAGGATCTTTGAAATAACGGTGTGTCCATATTTTATGGGGAATAACACATGATGCTGCAGGTCAGGGACCTATAAAGGTAAATGAAGAAGCAATTAGAAATATGCCAAGGAAAAACACATCGTACCACGAAATAGAAAAAATAAATTCATTGCTAGAGAGCATAAGGGAGAATCTGGAAAATGCTTTCAGCCAAAAGCTCCCCAGCCTTTGGAACCTTCTTGGAGCAGCTGCTGAGCCTGAGGAAGGCTATAGCATGTTAGGGAATGAGAGAGCAACCGTAAGGTGCCAGAAACAGTGAAGCAGATTGTGAGCTGAATGACAAATGTGTAAGCTGCTGGTTGCTATAAGGGGCCGCAGTGTCAGGAAATGTTGGAGCCTGCTGTACTGCTTCTGGAGGCACCCAGGAAAAATGCAAGTTGAAAGAACACTGTATAGGTTCAACAGCATCAAGAAACATTGGAGAAGACCATGAACACCTTTAAGCCTGTTCAATCCAGACTAAGGCAGTGAACTATTGGAGTGGTTAGCTATGCAGCCACATAGACAACCAGGCAAGGCTGTGATCTCACAAGAGCCCAAGATACCAGCAGGAAAAAACTCGAGAAAGAATGCAGATTGCCAGGGGGACTGAAGAATCCTGCATGTAAACTAGGGACAACTGAAAGCTGTGAGATCCTGCAGGAAGCACAGGGTAAGGTCACAGACTGAAACAACTCCAATGTCTGGTTTCACCGTTTGACTAATAGAAGAAAGATGTGACCCAAGATAATCCTGCCTGCTTCTCTTTTGGAGTGCAGAACAGAACCCCTTTCAGTCCTGTCTTACAGCAATGCATGCTTCCTGCTGAACAACCAAGGCCATGTATGGAAAATAGCTATCTATCCTATGTCATTGTATGTGTTTAAATGGGGCCTTGGAAACCACACGAGACTAGGAGAGGAAAATAATCTCTTTGGGACAAGGGAAGATTTTCAAGGGCTAAGTCATGCTTAGGTCTGTGTGCTGGTGCAGGGAGCCCTTCTGCCCTCCTCAGCACAGTTACAAGCACGTAAATATCACCAGTCTTTATCATGAGCATATAAAATACTGAGAGAAAAGCAGTGTGGGAAATATATTTTATTCATGCAACATCCAACTCCAGAGCACTAGTCCTAAACAGAGTAGCATGGCCAATGTATTTATAATTCACGGTGCCAGCTGGCTCTGGAGCAATCCCTTGCTGGAGCCTGGGCAGAGCGAGGGCCTCAGCCCCCATCTGACAACCTGGTTTTGCAGAGGAACCACTCGATCTGAAACCTGCTCCTTGCTGCACATCTTCCCTGGGGAATGACAGCCGGCAGCGGGACTTCAGCAGCACAGCTCCTCCCTCCCTCCAGCACAGCTCGGCCTCAGGAGAGCCATTCTGCACGGGGAGGTGCAAGGGGGAAGAAGACAAAGAGTTATTTTTCATGAGATGTGCTGCTGCTGAAAACAGCCAGGTTTCCAACCTCTTTCCTTTGTTTGCCTTAGGTCTCTCAGTTTCTATATCAGGCTCTGGTTCAGCTTCCATTAGCGCTTCCTCATCAACATCGTTAACAATGGTTTCCTCACTGAGGGTATCACTAGGATTATACTTACTGCCAGAATCCTCTGGCACAAAATCACTGTCTGAGTCAGAGCAGAGAAATAATTAACCCTCATGATACTTCTCTGAAGAATGAACAGAATACCTAATAAGATTTATGGGGCATCAAAATGATCCTGCTCCGAAGGAGAAAAGTGCCCACTCGCTGAAGTTGTCATCGCCGCCAAGGAGTGAGGAGGTCCCTGAGTGGACACAGGAGACATCTTCACCTCACCTGGAGGCAACCTGCATTCCCTTAAGTGAGTTAGTTACCTTACATGTCCAAACAGCAAACCACTTGTTTACTGCTCTGGCCCTGGATTAGATCATGGTTTCATTGCCTAAAAAAACTATCAGAGCCAACGGATTCTCAGCTTCTGTGAAACTGCTCAGGCTGGAGTCAGGTAGGGCAAGCCTATCTTACCTGAAATTACCAACATTTGATTTGCAAAAAGCCTTCAAATACTCCTGATCATATTCTCAATCGCTAAGACTACATTTGTCATTCAACCTACAACTCCAGAACTGAAATAGAACAGCTGGAAAATTTTCCCCACATATGGAGAACAGTGTTGCCCCACAGAAGAGAATAAGTATAAAAATACATACAAATTTGCAAGCTTTTGCTGTTTTCAGGTCTAGAGACGAGAGTTTTCCTTCTCTCCAAAAAGTAATCAGTCACTTCAGTGGCAGACATTTGCAAGCAAAACTAATTAACTTTCTAGGTCCAGAAGGATCCCCTCCCAATAGCTGGTAATATCTCTCAGCGGGGTAGGAGAAGGATTGTGCAGTCCTAGCTGGCTGGGAGGGATCTCTGGAGAAGTACATATGATACAGATTTCTGTCTGCAAAAAAAAAACCAGTAGTCTGCTAAGATCTGGAAGCCTCAAAATCCTTTCACTTCTGCTGGGAATTTAGTTCAAAGCAGCTGCATGTAAATGCTGCATAGCAAATGCTACGCTGGCAAATCTTTCTCGTGATTCTTGTTTTTAAATCAACAAGAGTAAAGGATATAGAAGAGGAGCTAACTTCAGGGCAGCCAGATTTACCCTGTTTTAAAATAAAAGTAAAAACAACCCTAAGGAAAAAAAAAAAAAAAGGTTTGAAATATGTATGAGCAGCCACACTGCCCTGCCTCATCTCTTTGTGCTGCATAAAGAGGACACAGATTGGCTGAATCTTTTATACACAGAGCTCTGGCCAGAGATTCACCAGAAAACATGCAGCTACCATTCCCAGTTCCTCTCCCTCCCAGCCAGGAGTGGGTAAGAGGCAGGGAGACAAAGCAGGAGGATCAGTAGCAGGCTGGGAATTGCCTGAAGGCTCCTCATCTTTGTCAGGGCCTTAAAACACTGAGAGCAATGAGTATTCCCTCCTTCACTCACATCCCTTGCATAAGTGTTCCCGGTATCTGTGTGACCTCTAAACTTCTGCCTCATCTAAAAGACAGGGGAACGTTGTCATTAATTCCTGAAGGAGGAAGATCACTTCAACCTTTGACTTACTTAATACTAATTAGAAAAAATGACGTCAGTAAAAGTTGCTAATGGAGAGAGAAAAACACCTCAGCATGAATGCAATGGTTAGGGCACATTTCAGATCTTGTTAGTAGTTATCCCTTCAACATAAAGTCACAGCCATGGCGTGGAATATAAGCAGATATTCTCCCTGCCCCCACTCCTAAATACCACCTAGATCTCCTTTCATATTTTTAATCTAATCCAAATCTTATGAAAATGCTAACCTTAGAGATCTGAGGTTAAAATTCCTCTGCAGACCCAAGCCAACCAAAGGGCCAGGTAAATACCTGAAATCTCTGTGACAAGGATCTTAACAACAGCACCATGTTGGAAGAAAGGAAGTCCTTCCCAGCACAGATCTCAGCTCTCACACAAGCTTTATGTGGCCCTGTGAGCCCAACACTACACAAGCTCTGTATCAGACACCTCTTCCTGGAAGCTGCCATCCTGCAGCCATCCAAGGAATGTGTGTGCTTGCAGTTGTTCCAGGAATTGGCAACACAAATGTCGAGAATCCACTTCGATGCTAATTTGACCATAATTTGGACCTCTACCCTCACCAATGCTTGACCAAGGTCAAAGGCTTGAACAAGGGAGCTTGAGGAGCTTGCAGGGGCTTTAGTGTGCTGTGCATTCTTGGCCACAGCTGCTCGGCACAAAGCTCCCCTCCTGCTGTAGCTGTGGGCAGGGGTAATGTGGGGAAGCAGCTGCGGCTCCCTGAGCTCCGCCAGCAGAGCTGCCCAGCCTCGTGTGCTGGGCCCTCCTCTGCCTGCAGCCCAGGGCACGGGAGAAGCTGCTGATTCAGATCCACTCCCCTGCTCAGCCCGTCCTGCTTCTGGTGGAAATTACCACCTCTTGGGATCTGCCTGCAGAGCAGGCTCGTGTGGGCACCCCCTCACCTACTGTGGGCAACCTGAGCCAGACTTAAATGGGGTAACTAGGAGGCTTTTGCTAGCCCGGTTGGATTGAAGTGGGCTGAGGGATACTCACACATGCATCTCTGCAAACACATCATGAGAGGACATTCATTCCCGGGAAAAGGCAATGACAAGTGGCTGGGACTACCAGCTCTTGTACTGACACAGCTAAATCAAGAGTCCACTCAAATGAGGCTGTGCAGCTTCAGTGACAGCCTCATGAATTCACTTTGCAAACACTGAAAGTTACTGTGTCCTACCAGCTGCAGGTTGCTGCTCTCACAACAGTGCAGGGAGAAGGGGAAGCCTGTTCCTCTCACTTGAGCAAGAAGTTGGCAGGTTCACCTGCCAGGAAAGTTCAAGCTTTAGCATTACAGCAGACTAGGAACTGCTCGTCTCTCTCTCTCTGTAGGCTGAACTGAGGAGGAGGCGATTTCCATCTGATCCAGGCTCAGACATGTAGTTTAGAATTAGAAGTCAACTTAGTTAAAAATTCCGAAAGCCTTTCCACCCCAGCTGCAGTTACACAGCTCCAGAGGACTTGGAGAGGTATCACTGTAAGCATCTAATCTCTCCTGCCTCTCCTGGTGCTTTGTACTCCTCAATTACGTCAGCCATGGCAGCGTGAACAGCACAGGTAAACCAGCCTTAAGTCATGCCTATCAAATGGAAAGCTTTGCTACTTAAAGATTAATGCAAGAAATCAATGTGCTTGCAGCGTGTGCCAGCAGATGATCTAAGCCCATCTTAAGCAGGCTCAGAAACTTCACATAATGGTGATATGAAATCTCTGAGCAGCTAATGCTAGGAGTGTCTGGCTGCTTCCAGAGTGCTTCCAATGCTGGGTCATGAGCTGGCTACCAGATGTGCTCCTCTCTTCCCCAAGGCCATCACGAGGACTGCTGTTTCATTCTCAAGTCTCAGCAGCCAGTGTGGGGACAGCATAGAGGCTGCTCTCTAACATATGTCTCTTGCATGACAGCACATTCATTTGAATATGTTGTTATGCTGAAGGAACTGAAGTGACCACTTAACAGGAAGGGATGAATCTTTCCAGCTATCAAAACCGAGCAGCTTAACAAGAACACTGTCAGAACAGCATCCAAACATTTTCTGTCAAGGACAGAACACAGCCATAAGCGGGGACAACTCTCTTGCTAGAGCACTGCCATCCACAGATATAAACTCCCTAAGAAAGCAAAATTGGATTAGGCCATATTAAATGACATTGTCTATTCTGATGGTTAAAGCACACTAGGAGACAATGCTGCTTTGGGCAAGGTCATTGATAAAATGTCGGGCAAGCATGGATCATGGGGTATGTGAGGCTGTGGGCTCCCCAGTGCCCTGATTAGGGACAAATTTGGATTGTGCCTCCTTCCACAGGAGCAAGGGCACTGGGGAAAAGGAATGAGGACAGTAAGAGCCATCCACTGCCTTGAAGCTGTGACTCGGCCGTGACAGGTACCAGGACACGGCCCTGGAATCCTGCTGTCCACATACAGCCTGAAGTGCCTTTTAACAACAAAGTGACACCAATATTCGATTATCCTGTTAGGACAGCATGAGCCTGAATCACTAAGATGCTTGTGTGCAAAAGAATAGAAAATTAGCATTGCTGTAATTAACTGTGTATGGCTCAACCTGGCCAAACCTTTAGCCAAGCTGTGTAAAACATAAAACCCCTAGAAAGGAGCCACATGTTTTGTGCTCCTTCAGGAGCTGTGGAGTGAAACCTATGGCTCAGTTTGGCATGTTGTAACCCATCCAGGAGCACAAACTGCTTCTCACTGCAGACTCGGTTCTCATGGGCACTGAGACTCAGAAGCCAGTGAGAAGTCAGGACCTCGGATCTCACTGTATTCAAAATTTATCTGCATCCCTATGCACATAAATGCCCTTTCAAAGAAAAAAATAGCCCTGTGTGATTGAAGTCTGCATCAGTGCAAATTCCCAGGCTGGTTTAGACCATACACACACAAGAATGGAATGTATAATCACAATGCCCGGGATTCTCCTTAACTTTACTAAGGGCTGGGTTGAAGCTACTTTGAAAGAAGCAACTATATCTCCTTTAAGCATTAAGCATTCCTGGCAGCAATAATTGCCTTGTAACTAACTCCTCATTAGCACTCTCTCAGACCTGAATAACTGCGCTGACTTTATGTTGCTCCCGGTCCAAGAACAGGATTATCATCCCGGCACCAGTCTGCTCTTAATTATACTGTTAGATACAAAACAACACAAAAAAATACAACGAAATAAATGGAATGGTTCTGAATTTACAGCAGCAGAACTGAGATCAGTTTGTCCTATTGTTTCCCATCTAATCCATAATTTAGCATGATAAAGCACAGTGTTCTACACAAAGCTTTTTTCAGAGGTGAAGACCAGCTTGTTTTACCCACCAGTAGTATGTCATGGTGACAGATAACTATTTTAATGAATTTAATACTCTTATCTGAATTTCTTATCCAGGAAAGAAAAATAGTTTTGCAAATAAAAAAAA
>VZRZ01000261.1:84404-98447 GCA_013398175.1 Climacteris rufus | reverse complement strand
GCATCCCGGCCGCGGGAGCGGCGCTGTGGCTGTAGAGGCGGCTCCGGCTGCGCGCAGCTCGGCGGGGGCGGCGGGCGGTGTCGATCTGGGGGGCTCCGCTGGTGACTGCACGGCGGGGTGGGGGCAGGAATCACAGAGTCGCGGGATCGATTAGGTTGGAAAAGACCTCCGAGATCATCGAGTCCAATCTGCGATCGAACCCAACCACGTCGAGTAGATCGCGAAGTGCCACGTCTAGTTATTTTTTGAAAACCTCCAAGGATGGTGACTCCGCCGCCTCTCTGGGTAGCCCGTTCCCATGTCTAATCACCTTTTCTGTGATGAAATTTCTTCTAATGTCCAACCTTAACCTCCCCTGGCGCATCTTAAGACTGTGTGCTGGTTGCCTGGAAGAAGCGGCCGACCCTGGCCTGGTTATGCCCTCCTTTCAGGGAGCTGTAGCCATCAGCGATAAGGTCCCCCCCGAGCCTCCTTTTCTCCCAACACCCCCAGCTCCCTCAGCCTCTCCCCACCAGACTTGTGCTCCAGCCCCTTCCCCAGCTCTGTTTCCCTTCTCTGGATTCGCTCCAGCCCCTCAATGTTCCTCTTACAGTGAGGGGCCCAGACCTGAGCACAGCGCTCGAGGTGTGGCCTCACCAGTGCCGAGTACACGGGGAAAAGCAGCCCCAAGGAAGGGGCTACTCGTTGGTTTTACACCCGACCATCCCTTTCTGTGAACCAGGAGGGAGCTCTCATCACCCAGAGAGCGCACACAGGGATCTGCAGTGTTGCAGGTGGTGGTAGCAGTGACTGGGATGAACCTCAAGAACTTCAAAGACGTTGTGCTCTTTCCCGGTGTTTCTGTGTGTTAGAAACCGAGGTTAAGGGTTCTGCTGGATGAAGAGTGTATCAAGGAATTGGTTTATGTTACAAGTTTACAGCATTAAGACTGTGTTACTTGATTTGTCCTTTCCTTAGCTCTTGTGTTGCACTGTTGCCTGCAGTGACATTTCAGACTGAAAAGTGTTTGCATCCTAAAGAGCAATTCTTCAGGGACTTCTCAGTTTCTTGTTTCTGATGTCTTTTTTGGGAGTATGGTTTATGCAAATATTTAAAAAAAACCCTCAGTCTTCAGAAAAAGCATTGTCATTCAGCTAAAAAGCAGCACAGAAATGCAATATGGAACTCACACCTGAGAAAACTACAGTAAGGAAGGCCTAGTTTTCTTTACTAAAAATACGGGAAGTGGAGAAATGTCCAGAAGATTAAATTAATATCTGATTGTTTAAAGCAGATTAACATCTGCTTTTTAATTAGCATAGAGACAGCATATGTGATTGCTGCTGATAATAAAATTGCCCAGTTTTGCCTTTTTAGGCTCTGTGACTTTCAGTTAAGGGAAAGAGGAGGGATGTCACTGTGGCCAGGAGCTGCTCTTCCCCTTTCCTCAAGGAGCCTCCAAAGGCAGTCTCTTCCCACCCCTGGCAATAAACTCAGCTGCTTACAGAGGGGTTTTTATAGGCCCTGGAGTTGTAGCACAAGTACCCTCCTGTTAATTGGGCACAGAATTAGCCTGAGGAGCTTTTGTCATTGGGCTTGCCAGGAACCTGAAGGAGGAACAAGGCTTGTGGGAGATGGGGGCGTGTTCTCCAGCCAGGTGGAAGTGGTGCTGCCTTTTGCATGAGGGAGTTATTGGTGTGCTGGGTCTGTAGCTGCTGCTTGTGGCAGCCTCTCCTGTGCTGCAGGGAGAGGCACTTTACCCTGCTGGTGTGGTCAAAAGGTGGCAGATTGTTAAACAAAAAAGGTCAGTCTCTGATGAGATCTTTCTGGAGCAGGAACTCCAGTGTATTTCTAGTGCAGGAGGGTTTTGACCATTGGCACAATCACTGTACAACAAGAACCTGTTACATGTGAGTTCAGAGTGTTCCCAAAGGCTGCCTTGCTTTGTTTCTGGTTGCTGATGTTAGCTGAGGCTGGAATCGACAGATACAAAGTCTCTGGGGCTGGTTCTGTGCTCAGGAGGAACCATTTAATGTCAGCTTGCTGAGGATGTAGATTTTTATCCGTGTGGCTTTGAGAACTCTGGTAATTTGAGGCTCCAGAGGGACTGGATGGGTGAGAGCTTAGGGCAGGTGAGTGCAGCAGTAACTGAGATAACAGTTCAGGTGCCACAGAAGGAAAAGTGGTGATACTGAGCTTACCCCACTCAGCTGATCCCTTCAAAGTCTTCATGTAGAGCTATTTTTTTTTTTTTTTAATGTTTCAAGCCCACAGACACTGACGCTTCCAGTTCAGTTTTCTGGAGTGTGATACACAGCGAGGGGGTGTCTTGTCTCGGCATGACTCTCATGGTTTATCCTGCCTGTCACCAAGGTCCCTGCAACTGTTGTTGCTGTGTTTGCAGTGCTTTTGAATGTTCCCGGTGTTAACCTTGCTGATGCTGCTCTGAAACCAGTTCAAAGTGTTAGGCAGGGAAATGTGGTGGGTCAACTTCCACACCCCCTTGTCTGCAGGATTAGTGACCACCACAAAGGTGGTGAAAACATGAAGCAGAACATAATTATAATGAAGGGCACTCTGAGTGTGGGCAGAGTTCCTTCAGTACCTTGTGAGTTGTTAGCTGTACGTGCTCATTGTTAAAACGTTTCATTGCAGGTGCGCGTTGTTCTCAAATACCGACACTGCGATGGGAACCTCTGCATCAAAGTGACGGATGACGTAGCTGTAAGTACAGGACACGCTCCCCTTGCAGGGCTGCTTGTGCTGTGCTGTGTTGTGTTGTCAGCTTGGCAGCTCTTAGACGCTGCCTTGAGAGTGCCTGACAGTTTCTAGAAAACTTGTGCTCAGCCTTCCCAGCTGCTGTGTCAGTGACTGACACTGACTGTGGTTCACTCTGCAGTCCAGAAAAGTTCTAACCCTTTATGGGTGCCAACAGAATTCTTGTAGCATTCTGTCAAATCAAGGAAAACAAGCACTACAAAAATCTTGGTCTCTCTCCACTCTGAAGTTGCTTCATGGAGCAACATTGGTAGCTCCTGCTGAAGCAATCCAGGAGCATTTTCAAACTGATGTTTACTAGAGTGAGTGGTTCTTTTTATTTGCTCAGTGATGACAACTTCCAGCCACAGGTGAGGTTCCTTCTTTGTGGTTATGAGACTGAACAACAGTGATGTTATAGCTAAAGAGTTGGTTGCTGCAGTCCAGGGTCAGCAACAGTATTCTGCCCTTCTTTTGTCTTCCGACTTGGAAAAAAGTTAGATTTCTTCTTTCCAGGAAAGCAGCCTGGCATTGGAATGTCAAGGGCCTGGGAGGGATGTGAAACTCCAGTAAAGGCACTTCTTGATAGGGTAATAGGGCTTTACATGGGTGAGGTGTTGAGTGTGAGGCACTGATAACAAGGAGAATTTAAAGGACACGCTTCCATAGGGGAAGTTGGAGTGAGGTGGTTCACAAATGTGAACTCTGCTGGGTACAGGGTGCCTTGCCCTCTTCCAGTCACAGAAGGTGTTACAGCAGGTGTGGGGAGATGGGGATTGGTTTCAGTGTTGTGATTGGGTTGTTTTTCTTGGGCTTTTTTGTTTCTTTGTATCTTAATCAGATGCTGTGTTCTTTATTTAGGGCTGTCTGAGAAACAGACTTTGCTTGGGGGAGGGGATGCCCTTCAGTGGGAAACATGGAATTTTACGTCCCTGGCAGAGTAACGTGAAGGACTGTGAAAAGCAAGATAAACTTGCTTTCGGAATAGAGAATAGGAAAGTAACTTCAGGTTTAAAATCTGGTTCTGTGTTCAGACAACACAAAGAGGAGTGTCTTTAAAGACAGCTTTTTTGAGCTAGAAGAAACTAGGATAAATTATGAGCTTCCCTATTGTCCACATGGAAGGTGTGAGCATTAAGGAGAAACTCCAAAGCAAGCACAGGTATGTTGGTGCTGCCTCCTGGTAACAAGTGAACATTTCCCTGCTCTCCTTGTTGTGTGTGTTGCAAGCACAAATGCATGGCAGCTGTAAGCAAGAGCAGAGGAGCTGAGGTGAACCCTGACGTGCAGCACTTTGTCTTGCAGTGTTTGCTGTACAGAACAGACCAGGCACAGGACGTGAAGAAGATCGAGAAATTCCACAGTCAGCTCATGCGGCTCATGGTGGCCAAGGAATCCCGCAGTGCTGCCATGGAAACAGACTGAGCTGCTGGGAATCACGTCGGGGCTCTGCTCGTGTTTCACTGCAAGGAAATCTCTTGGATTTGAAGGAAGAACTGGGACACGAGATGCTTTCATGTACTGAAGTGGACTGGTGACAAGTTTGAAGCATTCCCACCCCTCAGACTCCGCTTTGGAAAACTAGGCAAATAAGTGCTTTCAATTGAAAGCTTATATTTATTTTTGGGTATCAAGTTCTTACACATTAGGTATGCTAAGAAGACCAGTAAATATTTTAAATCTACAGTATGTTAGTCTGAATTTGATAGACCACAAGCATACTTCTGGAAAGTTACTTTAAAATTTCATACAGATTTCATTGTGTTCATACCTTATGCTGGTGTATTCTTAAGATGAGAAGGTTTATTAACCTAATACTGTAGCATGGTGACTGAGTCTAATAAATATTTACATACATTATATAAATCTGGGATTTAGAATAACAGATGTTTTCTGAACGGACATATTGAAATTGCCAATTTGTATTACCACTGTCCCTAGCAGCATTTTAGCTTTTGGTATTGCTCTTGGTCATAAGCTTTGCAACATTATCCATGATGCAGTTTGTAGAACTGTTATATTGGCTAAAGAATTAAACTTCTGTATTTTAAAATCTAAAATAGAACTTCACTTGAATATCGCTAGAGGTCTGTGACAAACTGGGAGGGATTTTTCTGCTTGTGCAAATACTGTTACTAAAAAATAGTCAGTGGCTTTTTTACATACTTGAACTATTTTGTACTAGCAGGGGTTCCTTTTCCCATCCTGGCTTCAGGCAGAGTTGAAGTATATCAGCAAGACAAATTCTAGAAGCTCTTGCCTATTATGTTAATAGCAAAAATCCAACCAAACATACCCACATTCCTTATTTTAGCAGCTTGTTAAAGCTGCATTTTCAAACGTTACGTGTGGCAGATGGATGTCAGCCAAATGAATAAATGGATGAAAAGCAGCTTAATAAATACTTAAATACCACTGTCAAAAATAGACCAATGCTCCTGTAGCTGAGACTTGTTTCTCACAGTAACCTCTGGGAGGGTGATGGAAGCCTTAATTGTGTCTTGCAAAAGTTTTTTGCTTGAAAACCCAGTAACTAAAATTGATCCTTGCTTTGACTAGATCTTACTTAAAAAAACAGATGAACATTTTCATGTAATTAGGCTGTTGCTATAACTAGATGTTTTCAGAACTGATTTTTTGGGTTAAACCAAGCCACAAAAGTAAAGCAGAGCCATACTTGTAGTGGCATTTATATATAACAAAGCAATCTCCTTAAGTAGCTACCTGCTGTCACTTACATAAAAATAATGGAGCTACTGGGAAGCAGTGGAGTGTCCACATTTGCCAAAGGCTTGTTAAAAAACCCCAGGCTTGAATATTGCATTAGGGTGCCCTTTCAGCTGAACACAGAATGTTGCACGCTGTTGGAAAGTACTGCAGTGCTAAATTCCCAGGGACTGCTCAAAATTCTGGTCTGCAGGAGGGACTGATGTCTGTAACATTTTGTATTGGCTTTTGAAATAGAAATAAAGCCAGAGAGAAGGCTGGGCTTGGTTAATTGTTAAACTTTAATAAGATGCTGTAATACTGGAATTTTTCTTTAGTGCTCCAAATAATCTTCTTAATATTTGCAATATTGTAGTAGAGAGACAGTGTACCAAGAGGTTGAGAGGCTGAAGCTTTATACTTCAGTAGGTTTTGGAAAAGGGACAATTACAGTGCTGTGTATTAGAGTTGCAGTTGTCAAGCTAAACAGACAATAAAATACATTTCTGGTTTTCTAAATTCATTAATTATGTCCCTAAAACCACAGGGAACTATTAATGCTACTTTTATAAGAGTATGTTTGTTGAGCTTGTTCTCCATATACTCAGAAAAACTAGGGTGGTTCTGTGCAGTCAAAACACACAAGAAAATATGATAAAGCTGCTGCTTAAAAAAATGTTTTGGAAACTTCTTTAGAAAAACATAGGTGCCTCTTAACTTTGTCCTGGATTTACCATGGGGCAACAGAGAAACTGAATTCCAAGCTCTGTCATGGCTGGACTCTTGTTGGGAGTATTTGTGTGCTTCTGGACAGTGATCACTTCCCTAATAAACATTCCCTGAGTTAGTCCAGCGTGTTGCCAAGTGCCTGAACGTGTCCTCTGGTCTGTGATCAGAAATGAGCTGGCGGTGGCTGCTGCAGCAGAGGGTGCTGCACTGCACTGCACTGCACTGCAGGTGTGTGGCTGCTTTGTGCAGCCCAGCTCGTCAGGGACTCCTCCTGCTCTGCAGCCAGGAGTTGGTGCCAGTGCCAGCTGCAAACAGGCAGGGCAGGGGCAGCCTGTGCACTGACAGACAGGTGGCCTTTGCACAAGTGCAATGATTAAAAAAACCAGGATGTTCTCCCCTGCTGCAGCTGGTTTTGTTGCTGTTGGTTATCTTCAGTAATTGCTCTGTTTTGTGAGAGTAGTTTAATAAAAAATATAGGCCTTGTTATTGTGCAAAGAAACTGGGTTACTTTACTAATGGAATTTATTCTGTTTTTCTGGGATTCTCACCTGGATTTTCTGAGCATCTTAATTCTGCCTTTGTGCACAGCACTTGAGCTGACTTTATGTCTGAGCTCTCTCATGTGCAACTCCACCACTTCTGTTTTCCATTTTAGGTTTGAACCCTGAGCTTCTCCATATGTAATTCATTGCAGAAGTGTATACTGGATTACAGGAAGATTTTCAAATTATCTGTAAAACTGAGAAGTTTGGTCACAGGTCTTTGTTTTACAGAGGCTGTTCCCTTAAAAGTGCTGACCTAACTCCTAGGAGTGACGGATTTATTTTGAAAAATGGGATGCTTTTGTGCCAGTCTGTCAAAATGGGAAATGGAACTGAAGCCAAGCAGGTGCTTTAAAAATGTTTCAACTTGTCAAAATAATTATGTTTCATCTCAGTAAGTTCCTTTCTGCAGTGTAGAAGTGGGTAATACTCAATATTTTGCTGTAACAAATGTGAAGAAACTCTGGTTTCTGCCAGATGTGGTCAGTAGGACTTGGATGATCCCTTGGTACTGTAGGTGATCTTAAAAGATGAAGTTATCCTAGGTGTGTTCCCCCTCCTGCTGTAGGCAGGATGAATCCCCTCCCTTCAGTCACCTGGAAGAAGGATGTGCACAGAGTTACCCAGTGCACCTCTGCTTTTTCACTTTGGCTTGGGGGAGGACAAAACTCTCACAGGAATTACACTGTAACCACCTTTTAAATAAAGTTTGAGATCTGAAGTAGAAATACATACCAAACAGGTGGGGGAGTTTCTGTGAGTTTACCTGGACTGCAGGTTATGCACAAATCCAGATTCTTCCAGAGGTTGTGAGCATTAGAGGATGTCCTTGGGGAGCAGGAGCTTAGCTGAAAACTGGTGTTCTTTGTACAGTGCAGTGTGCTGAGGTACCTTCTAACTGACTGAAACAAAGCTATTTTGTTCAAACAAATCTGGGGAATCCTTGTGATAGATAACTGTCTTAAAGGATCTTCACCTTTTTTTTTAAGGGAACTAGTCTTTGAAGAACTACATCTAGTTTTTGGCTTATGTTAATAGTGATTTGCTTCTTAGGACACGGGGGTGTGTTCTGAAATGCCAATACTACTTTAAAGGTGTGTGACTCAACACAACTGTTTGTTTATAAAGATATTATCTTTTACAAAAGCTTTGAGAGTTCAAGATTTGTATTTAAATACAAGCAATGGTCGAATTGTCTTTGTTACCGGGGATGACATAAAAACATGCCTTTCATCTGTTATTACTTTCACATAAGTAGATCTTTAGTCTAAGTGGACTCTTTAGGCTGGCTTTCAGATAAACCTCCCCACCCTGATGCTGCCCTGAAGTATTTAGTTTGAGTCACTACAGGCTGGAAACACATGTGGGCTTTTTAGTCTGTAGAAATGTTATTTTTGAGATGAGAAGGACGCCACAGTACTGTAGCAGCAGCAGAGTTACTCAGCAGAATGCAAAGCATGGTCGTTTGTTAACCCTGCTTATTGTGCAAGCCTGGGTGTGTGTCCTGTAGCTGCCCTGCCAGGATCAGTGCTCCTGGGAGAACGTGGGATTAAACTGGACCGTGTCAAACTGAAGTTGGTGGGAACTGAGCAGATAAAACCATGGTCACGGTGTGGTAGCAGAGTTCACTGCCTTCATGCAAGTCCAGGCCCATGCTGTTCAACACAATCTTTGTTTCTGGTGAAGGTCAGTCCTTATCTTCTCACACTCTGCCAAAGTTACTTAGAGGGCTGTGTGCTTGGAGTCCTGTGATGGGAATGCAATTACTTTCTGCCGTTCTAGAAGCGTCTTCAGCCCCGAGTGCCATCTCTGAGTGCTCTCACCTGGAAATGCCCGTTCTAGCAAGAACCAGGGTGCTTGACCCATTGTGACTCCTCAAACAGACATTCCCTAGGTGTTATGAATATTGGGATTATAAAGCTCAGAGCATAGTGTTTCTCTCAAGCTGTAACACTGGTATTTTATGGACATGTTTTCCATTTAAATCAAGACCAGCTCTGAGGATATTTTCTTTGTTTAGCAGGTTTTGATTTTAGGCTCACATTCTTCTGTCCCCTTTTTTGTGGCAATTCTTAGTAATTTTTTTTTTTAGAACTTAAAAACATCAGTCATAGCGAGAAGTCTGGGACAGATTGATTTTTTTGTTTCCTTTGAAGTTGTGTGTGCATGTTGGGGTAATTTTTTGTCTAGAAGAGGTGGTATCTGTTCCTGACAGGACTCGTCTGTGTTGTCCTGCTTCGAGTGAGCAGAACCCTCCTGAGCCACAGGCTGTGTTTACAGCAGGATTCCAAAGACTGGTTCCTTGGAGAGGGGTCGAGGTTTGGGGACACCTCCTGAATGGCTGTGCTGGCTGTTGGTGAGCAGAGGAGCGTTTGCTGCTCGGGCTGGGTGACTGAAATACGCATTTTAACCGGGTTGCTCATGCATGTAAATGCAGCCACCTCTAACGCAGCTCTGCCATCGTTATGTGGCTGAGAGATGAAAGGCTCGCCTCGGGGCGCTGACAAATGAGCTCTGGCAAACTGTGTGGCTTAAAGGTGTTCCTTTCCACAGGCATCTGCTGGGGTAAGGAGTCAGCGAGGCCGGGGGATGAACTCATGCCTCAGACATGTCCGTGTGCAACTCAATGTCTCCCTTCCAATTGCCTTAAAAGACAGCTTTTCAATTTGGGGGCAGGCGGGAAACCGACCTTTTCTGTGAGTGATTGACAGTCGGGGGGGGGTTTATTTAAACACATTTTCTGCGGCAGTGCTGCCGTATAGCTGAGGTCAGGAAGCAAAGGAATAAACAAATTTCATCAGGGACTGTTGCTTTGTGCCCAGAGGCGAACCTTCTGTGCTCGGTCACCCGGCAGAGCCGGGTGAGTAAAGCCGTGCAGAAAGGCTCTCAGCAGAGCAAAGAGCTGCTCTGCAAACAGCTCCTGGCCCACCCCAGACATGCCCATGGTCCCAGGAATGTGCAGGCTGGGGCTGCACAGCAGCCTGGGTCCGTGCAACAGCTGCCTGCTGGTCCCTGATCCCTCTCACACCCATTCCAGCGCCTCTGAGCCCCGGCTGAGCTGTTCCCGCTGCCCAGCGCCTCAGAAAAGTCCTGCAGGTCCTGGAGAGCTGCTGCTGCGGGGTTCTGCCTGGGTAGGGGCTGAGATGGCTTCCTAAAGGTGAGCTGAGTGCTACAGGGACTGAAATGGAAGGGTTCAGAGCTCCCAAGAGGAGAATGATGGGAGTGAAGGAACCAATTAGACTGGCTTAGGTTGCCATGAAACCACAGTCTAAATAACTCTTACCTTGGAATGTCTTGTCTGTCCCATTAAATACTCTGTAACGTGAGTGCTGTACAACGTTTACCCGAAAACTAGGTATGTCTTGATTGGTTTCTGTATTGTTCTTGTTCATATGGGTGATACAGAAAGTGTGGAACCAAAGATTGCAGATCATGTTCTTCCTAAAAGCCTGTAACGCTCTGGTAGCCTCTCAAATAAAGTAGCCAGAACAGAACACACGATACAAGGTGTAAATTATATCCTGGGTTTACAAAGCTGTATTGTAATTCTTAACATTCTTCAAGTGCCGATGTTGGGGCAGGGGTTTAAGAAGGGATCAGCGTGTTCAAAGGCTTATGTGGCTCCAGAGGTAATGGTTCAATGAGCTGTAGCTGCTCCAAACCAATACATTCTTAGGATGCCTCCAGAACACATCCAGGTGGCCATCCCTTGAAACACAAATACTGAAACATCTCCTGGATGTGATTTCACTGACGGTGGGAATGGACTATTTTGATTTCACACAGAAGGGTGTTCTCTTTCCTCATTCATTTGAGTCCTGTATCAAGCTTCCTTCTTTTTCATTTGTTTTAAACTTTCTCTTTAGATCTTTCATGTTCCTCTTATTTTCCTCTATGCAGTTGATCGTGGTGGCATTTTAGTTGGCTTAGGAGAAGAGTATTGTTACACAGTTGCAGCTTTTCCACCTTCTACTTGTGTGTGTTAATGGAGCATTTTGTTTTCAAAGCTGAGCTTCAGTGGAGGGAGAGTCTGCATTGTCACACTTGGGAGGAGCACATGTGTAGGTGTCACTGGAGCATCAGTAGTAAACTGCACGACCACTTTCTTTGTCCAATAATAGAGTAAGAACATAGATCTTTTGGATATAAACAAATAACACTTGGACTTCAGCAGATAAAAATATCCTTCAGCTCATACTCTGTATTGGAATATCTACCTAGATTGTAGCAATCCATTTACTTTCCTGTAGTGCAAATTGCATTCTTCTTGGCATTATTGTATTTGCCTGATGACTGTCTGCCAGTGTACAACTTGTAAAGATTAGACATCAGCAGTTCTCCATAATAAGTTTTCATCAGTATGTCTTACAATATAAAGAATGATTCTTCTCCAGCCACATCTGTTGTCAGTTTTTCTGTGCTTATATGAATCTTTGTTTGGATTCTCTGCAGTTCCCCTCACACCAATAGTCCCATAAGTTCCTATCATGGCCACATCCTCCCCCTGATTTCTCTAACACATTCCAGCTGCTTCAGAGGTGAATATTGTGTGTGTATTGTTCCTCTACCTCAGCCTGACTCTCAAGCAAAAATAACTTCGAGGAATGCCAGACCATGGAGCTGCTAATGTTTTCCATTTCTCTTATTTAGAATTACAGAATGTCTCAAGTTGGAAGGAACCCATAAGGAGGAGCGTTGATTCCAACTCCCTGCTCCTCACAGGACTACCTAAAACTAAACCATATGGCCAAGAGCATTGTCCGCGTGTTCCTTGAACTCTGACGGGCTGGATGCCATGACCACTTCCCTGGGGAGCCTGTTCCAGTTATGGAGCACTCTGTGGAGAACCTTTTCCTGATGTCCAATCTGAACTCCTCTGATGCAGCTTCATTCCATCTCCTTGTGCCCTGTTGCTGATCGCCAGAGAGAGGAGATCAGCACCTCCTCTGTGAGGAAACTGTTGGGCTGTGAAGAGCTCACCCCTCAGACCTCTGCAGGCTGAACAAACCAAGTGAGCTCAGCTGGTCACCCTCCTCTGGACACACCTGCACAGTTTTATGTCCTTCTTACACTGTGGTGCCAGAAGGTTCACACAGGAGTCGAGGGGAGGCTGCAGCAGCACAGAGTAGAGCAGGGCAATCACCCCCCTCGACTGCCTGGTGATGCTGAGCCTGATGCACCCCAGCACATGGTTGGCCTTTTGTATTTAGGGGTATTTCCATCTCTGTGCTTTCCTGATAGGCTTTGGGAGTTTGTATGATTTTCACAATAAACAGCCAAACCAGCTCCGGTGAGGCAGAACCCATGTGAAGAACTAACCTGGTGTCATCTTCCTTTTTTCTCTGTGTGTTTGAGGTATCTGCTTTGCTGGTTGCTTTTTACTGCTGCTACTGCTATAGGGAGTCATGGAATTGTTTAGGTTGGAAAAGACCCTCTAGGATCATCAAGTCCAACCATTAACCCAGTACTGCCACCACTAAACCAGGTCACTTAAGTGTTCAGTGCTGCTAAAGCACAGAGAAAAACTACTATTAAGTGAATTGGCAATTTTAGAGGGTGGACACCCCTAGGAAAACGTGTGTGTCAGAGGGATATCTACACAACAGGGACTTTGAACTACCCTGTTCAATTCAAAAAAGGAAGGACTGGAAGGCCCTTAGAGGTAACAGGGTGCTATCCTGGATGACTGGACACAGCTCTTTTCAGAACATGGGACAGCCTGGATGAAGTGTGACACTACCTCCTCAGCAAGTTACAGGGGCTGCAGTTACTGGCTCACTAGAGATTGGAATTGGCAACTTTATAACAGAGAGAGGACAGAAGAAATGCAAATTCTCGTTAGTTAAAATTGTCAAATAGAGCATTGTGCTGGCTTTGGCTGGGGTAATTCTCTTCTCAGTAGCTGGTAGGGAGCTATGTTTTAGATTTATGCTGAAAACAGTGTTGATAAGAAAGAGATGTTCTGGTTATTGTTTAGCAGTGTTTGCACAGCATCAAGGCCTTTTCTGCTCCTCACCCCACCCCTGCGGTGAGGGAGCTCGGAGGGGACTCAGCCAGGACAGCTGACCCCACTGCCCAAAGGGACACCCCACACCACAGGGTGTCATGTTCAGAATATAAAGCTGGGAGAAGGAGCAGTAAGGGGGGATGTTTGGAGTTACTGTTTTCCCCAGTAACTGTTATGTGTGATGGAGCCCTCCTTCCCCGGGGATGGCTGAACACCTGCCTGCCCACGGGAAGCAGGGAGTTAATTCCTAGTTTTGCTTTTCTTGCATGTGCAGCTTTTGCTTTTCCTCTTAAGGTGTCTTTATTTCAATCCATGAGTTTTCTGACTTCTGATTCTCACCCTGACCCTGCTGGTGGGGGAGTGAGTGGCTGTGTAGTACTTGGTGTCAGCTGGGGTTAAACTGGGACAAGCTGTAATAAAGGGTTATATCTGTGGCACACAACACAGTTGCATTTTTAACTTTCATCCTATAGAAGTTACGTTTACTGTGAAATTCAACACAATCTTATTTGTATGTGAGTGAAACCCCTGTAGTCCTATAGAAAAAAGATGGACTGCTACTAATGCTTTTATTGTCTCAAGAAAAGCAGTACAGAGGAGTTTGTGAAGATAGATGCCCCAAAAGGGGTAGAATTCAGCTAGCACATTTGGTGTGGAAGGAGAAAACAACAAAAAAGGACAAAACTTACAGAACAGTTTAGGTTCTGTAACTAAGTTGCTTTAAAGCAGACTACTTTTTAATTTAGCTGCTATTGCTGCTCTTAGCAAAAGAGCATGAGAATTGCTTGAAAGGTTGTGGGCAAAGGACTGCTTGAGCAGACTGCCCTGATTGGGTAGAAGAGTTGGAAGGTGTGAAAGGAATCATTATCTGTGATCACACGTCACTCTGTTGAGACTTCAGCAACACAAACAAGAACTGAGACAGCGTGGAGGTGATGAAAAAAGGTTGCAACTTAGGAGTGAAGTGATAGGTGAAAATGGAGATTGAATGGAGAAACCTCAAAGCCATGATGAGGAATTTAATATTTGCTTGTCATGTTGTTACTGGTGGGATGAGCTGCTACTGAGGCTTGCTAGGATCCCCCTGACCAAGCTGGGAAGGCAGGCCTTGGAGAAGACAGGTTCAGGGAAAAAGCCCCGCCGTCAGGTGCCCTGCTGGTGGGCACAGCGGTGCCGGGGCGGTGCAGCAGCCCGGGTTTCCCTAAGCCAGCCCTGCTGCCCAGAGCGGCCCCTGGGGCAGCCCACGGGGGCACCGCGGCGGCTGCCGGGCTGTGCCCGAGCCCTGGCCCGGCCGCTGGAGCTGCCGGGAGCTGCCGGGAGCCG
>VZRZ01000261.1:21488-84241 GCA_013398175.1 Climacteris rufus | reverse complement strand
TCGGAGCCGCAGGTGAGCGCGGCGGGGTCCCGGGCTGGGCTGGGCCGGGCCGGGCCGGGGCAGTTCCCGGGCGCGATGCGGGCGCGGCCCCGGCGGGGAGAGGAGCCCGAGCTGCCCGGCCGGGCAGGGAAGCGCTTCCCCAGGGATTCCGTGAGCCCACAGCCCGCGTTTTACAGAGTGCTTGGGGCTCCGCATTCCCAACAGTGGGAATTGTTAAAGTCTCAGCAGTGCAGTGGGCCGGAGATTTTGTTGCTTTCCGCATTCCTGCTGGGTGAGTGTGTGGGACATTCCCAATAGCCAGGGCTGCTTTTCCAGGTGGAGGTCCCTGATAAGATGTGCTTATGGAAACAACGATTTTATTTAGCGTGCCTTGGGAGTGTGGCCAGGTTCCCCTGTCTAGGGAGAGTAAGTGGCTTTAACTCTTGGCGTGTAAATGGTTTCGGGTTGGTTTATTTACCCATCACTAAATGGGGATGTGAAATTGAAGTTTTATTTATTTATGGGTAATTTTGCCAAACCTGAAAATTGTTTGATTGAGTACTTTATGCATAATTCCCTTTGCTGAACAAGCATTTTAGGGATGAGAAGAAAACCTTTTAAGTTTAATGCCTGTATTTTGTTGCATAACTGAGCAAGCTGCGAAGACTAAGCAAATTTTGTACTCTCTGCTCAAGTTCAGCTCAGCTTGTCAGAATTCAGTCGGGATTTTGACTTCCCAGCAGTAAAAACATACCATTATCAAATACATTGCTCAATTTTCCAACTCTGTTGAATTAGGCTGCTTTCTCTTCCCTTATTTTTCTAGCATAGCTTTATCTAAAATAAGAGAACTTGCCTAGTTGTTGTGGGTGAACCTGTAAGATAGGAGCAGTCTTAGAAGGCACTGTCTCAGAGTTACTTAGACAGCCACAAATGCAGGGTTAATGCTTTGATTGGCACTACTCTTTGGAGATGCTGTGCTTCTCCCCTGAAGGGGATATTGCTCCTGTTTGAAGTAAGCTAAATCTTGAGACTTGAGTGCACAAATTGCTAATGCCTACTGAAAATCGATGGGAGATAGGCCCCAAAAGAAATTAGGCAGCTTTGAAAATCAATCCACAGTTGAAGTTGTCCAAGGACAAGGATTAGATCTTTGTCAGAGCTGAAGTCTTTGTGGGGAAGATCCTGGCACAGTGTCAAGTTCACGGCTCTTTGTTCTACATCTTTTCCTATCTGAATTCATATATAAAAACTTGTGTGTGATTTGCTTAAACTCTGCTTGCCTCTTCTTTCTTTCAGAGTTTGTTATTTTTTTTTCCTGAGTGTGATCATAGTGTTGAAGTAAGTAATTGGAAATGGAGCATGGTTGGTAATAACCAGTGCAGCCACAATCCACATGCAATTTGTCTGTATCAATTGCCCAAAATAGATTTTGGATTACTGGGTGTTTTAAAAGGCCTTTTTCCCCCCTGCTGATCTACTGGACTTCAAGTATTTGGTCATTCTGTAGAGTAATACCATGCTTTCAGCCTGTTTGTCTAGCTAGGGTTTCAGCAAAGCTGTCAGACCTACCTAGTATTTTTAGGCATAAAATGGCAATGTTTTAACCTTGTGAGCACTGTGAAACAAGCTCAGGCTCCTTAGTAGGAGGACCAATTTGTTCTGAGTAATTACAACAGGTAAATAAAAGGGTTTGGGGTAATAATTCTGCAATGGTAATACTCCCAGAAATTCTCGTTGCTTCAGTAATAGTTTGTCAAGTAATTTGTCAGTAGAAAAGAGCAAAGCAGAGATGGGGGTGGTAGGTGAAGTACAACTTACAGCTCTAGGCAAAGTGAATCGATCATCTTACATATTCCTATGCACATTTCTTGCATTATAGTTGGAGTATTCAAATTCTGTGGCCAGATGAGCAGAGGTAAAGCCTTACCTTTGTGGTAGAGTGTGCACTACTTCATTGAGCCTGCCAGAGCATTTTCTTCATGCCATGCACAATCCCAGAACCAGGGCAGTCTTCTTTAAAAGTGCAAGTTCCAAATGTGGCAAATAGATCTTTAATTACTGTGTAGGTCCCTAAAGAAAAGTCACTTGGAAAGTAGAGCATCTTGCTTGTCTCTGAAGAGCTTTGGTCTGCTTGTAATTAATGTCGAAAATACTCTTTTCCCTTCTGAATACTACTACTGAAAAAGTCCTGGATTCTTCCTCTGAACACATTATTTTTAATTAAAAGCATCGCTGTGTGTGTAAATGGGTATTTACATAAACAGCAAAGCACAAAAAGTCTTCTTCTAAAGTGGCATTTGCTTTAATATCTTGGTCATGCTAGACATAACAGGATGGCTGACAGTGATTTGAATATACCCTGGGGTTTATGGTTGGTTTCTTAAAGCAGCATTCTCAGCTTTTATATATGTTTAAGCATGTTGTTATTGATTAGGTGCTTTCTGATTGGCAGGGCTGGGATTATTTTGGTGGGAATTGTGGTAGCTGTGCTTTGTCAGTTGCTTTTTTCCATAATGTATTTGCCAGAATGAAGAAATTACCTGTGACCATGTTTATGGAGGGATCCTGCTGGATTAAGGAACAGGAGCTGTTTTTCAGGTTTCCTCTCTGACAAGTGAGCTGTTACCCAACATTCCTCCAAATTTTTTTTTTAAACATCGTTGTTGGAGATTATTGGGTGTAATCCACAAGACAGGAAAGGGCTCAGCAAACTTCTGGGTTTTGTTGTTTTTTCTCTGTCTCAAGCAATTCTTCTCACATTCATTGCACCCAGCAGCCAAATTTTGTTCATCTTGTGAGTTCTGTAGGGAAGGCACATAAGTATTTCTCTCCCAGTCTGTTCTGTATCTGCAGCCTGGGGGTGCTTTGCTGTCTGATAGAAGACAAGTCTTCCTCTCAGGTTCAATGGCCAAGTATGAGGAATCAAACCCAAAACTCTGTTGAAGGACCTAGTCCTCTTGGGTGCTTCATCAAGACTGTTAATTGCTCTCATCTGGTGGGTACAGGTAGTGCATTTTCTAGATGAAGCCCATGAATCCAAAGAGAACTTAAATATTTAGTTGTTATTAAGAGAGAGAGAAAGTAGCAAAAATTGTTCTCGTTACATGTTTACTCTGGCACATCCTTTTGGTGTTGCAGTTATTTGACAGAAAATGATGACTACCATCTGTTCCCCTCCTCTGTCATTATTCAGAGTTCCTTTTCTTGTTGAGAATGAAGTCTTCCTAGAGAGATAGCAAGTTTCCCTCTCTTCCTGTTTCCATAGTCACACTTAATATTCTTTTTTCCTTTTTACACTCACAGCTCTAGGCAAAATGAATTTATTATCTTACATATTATTTTGCACATTTCTTGTATTATTCTTGGAGTATTCAGATTCTGTGGCCAGGAAGTGTGAGTCCTAGAAAAAGAGGGAAATCTGGAAGGTAGTAAGGGAAGTAAGTAATCTGGATGAAGTAAGGAGTCTCATCATAGAGGTAAGAGGGAGTCTGACATCACAGAGGAAAGAAATAGTCTGGCATCATAGAAAAAAGCAGGAAATCAGCAATAATAGGGGGAGGAAGGAGTCTCATCACAGAGGTAAGAGGGAGATGGACTTCATAGAGGAAGGAAGGAAGGAGTGTGGCATCATGAAGGAAGCAGGGAGCCTAGCATCATAGAAAAAGGACGAAATCTGGAAAAGTAGAAGAAGGAAAGAGTTTCATCATAGAGGTAAGAGGAAGTCTGGAACCACAGAGGAAGGAAAGAGTCTCATCCTAGAGGTAAGAGGGATGGTGGCATCATAAAAAAGGAGAGTGACATCCTAGAGAAAGAAGACAGCCTGTCATCACTGAGGAAGGAAGGAAGGAGTCTGTCATCTCAGAGGACAGAGGGATTTGGATATCATAGGAGGAGGAGGGAGTCTGGCATCATAGAAAAAGGAGGAAAACTGCAAAAGGGAGCTGGACATCATAAAGGTAAGAGGGAGTGCAGCATCATAGAGGAAGAAGAGAGTCTGGCATCATAGAAAAAAGCAGGAAATCAGCAATAATAGATGGAGGAAGGAGTCTCATCATAGAAGTAAGAGGGAGATGGACTGCATGGAGGAAGAAGGGAGTGTGGTATCATAGAGAAAAGAAGGAATCTGGCATCAAACAGGAAAGAAGGAGTCTCATCCTAGAGGTAAGAGGGATGGTGGCATTGTAAAGGAAGGAGAGAGTCTGGCATCCAAAGGAAGAAGACAGTTTGGCATCAATGAGAAAGGAGGGATGGAGTTTATCATCAGAGAGATAAGAGGGAGTCTGATACCTCAGAGGATTGAGGTCATCTCCCATCATAGAGGAGTTGTGGTGTCTGGCATCGGAGAAGATGGAGGTAACATGGCATCATAGAGGTACAAGGGAGTCTGGCATCACTGCAGGAAGAAGGATGGAAAGAGTCTCATCATGAAGGTAAGAGGGAGACTGGTGTCATAGAGGTAGGAGAAAGTCTGGCATCACAGAAGAGGGAGGTCTCACATCACAGAGGAAGGAGGAGTTTGGCATCCTAGAGGCTAGAGGGAGTCTCACATCACGGGGGAAGGAGCACATTTTCATTCATGCTGCCCTTACTGCCTGGAGTCATGCTCCTCATTTAAATTCACACTGTGCACCTCATCTGTCTTGCAGTTTGCCAGAAAATTCCTCTGGCAGCCTTAATATTCATTGCTTCCATCTCCACACCTTCTTTTAACTGAAGGCTTGTCATGTACTTTGTTCTGACTTCAAACTACTTGCACTCTTTTTTTTCCCCTCTAAAGCACCACATATACATCAATTCTGCATGTTTTAATAATTAAAGGTTTTAGTAACACAGTTTTCTAACAGTGCTAATACAAAAAGCTTGTAAATCTGCTAGTTGAAAAGATCTTTCCCTCCCTGATTTCATGGAAGAATCTTTAGAGATTTAGACTGATGGAATATCCTACAGTGAATAGAAGGGGACATGCTGTGCTGTACCACCAAGCAGTTTGGGATGAAAACAAGTCTTACCTGGAGCTCAGGGTGGGCAAAACATTGGCAATAACCCCATGGCAGGGAAGGAGGGTAACCTTTTACTCCTCAGTGCTGGAGGATTTGGTGAAGCTAAAAATAGAGCCCTAATTTGCCTTAAGGCCTGAGGAACAATCACCTCGATCCCATTTCCATATCTGTTATCTGACTCTTTTGGTTCATTTCCACCCCCTCAGTAAAATGCAGGTACTGGCATAGGATGAGGAGGTTAACCTCATTATTGCTAGAAACTCTAGTGGAAGGCAAAACAGAACAGTGTGCTGTTCATAATTTCTTTTCAAACACTAGGAATAAAATGTTGAAGTAAAGCTCAAGATGTTGTTTGGACTCTGGGACTGTGTCATTTAGTTGGCTGGGTAGTAGCTAAGAACTGTTTTAAAAACTTGCTGCTGGCATGGTATCCTTCCCTCTTTTAACTGTAAATGTAATTTGAGAGAGCTTTCAGCTGTGTTCACCCTCCATTGTACACCAGGCTATTGTCACTTTTCTGCAAAGGTACAAAAAACTTGTTCTTGCTGGCATTTGAGGGTCTTTAAATAGAGGAAAGGCTGGATAGGGTAAATAGGATAAAATCTTTGCATGATCTAACCTTACGGCATTATTATGGTAGCTAAAACAGTTCTTTCACCCTTAATTATCATGGCTGAACAGTGCTGATTTAAGAATCTCTTCATGGCTTTTCTGCCTTAAACAGAAATTATGGCAGGTGGAGAGTGCATCTCCTTTCTCCTGAATCATGCACACAGTCCTTAGATCACAATAATGGGCATCACACAGACCCCAAGCTGGATTTGTCAGTTTGAGTTTATGTAGCCTAAAGGCCTTTTTTAGACTCTTGGAAGGGAGTGGTTTTGTTGAAGCATAATAGAAGCAAAATAAGGAAAACTGAGATAAACAAATCTTGTTTTTAAGCAGCACGGAAGAATGTGTGGGGTGGGGCATGGCCTTGAAAGAGCAAGTAAAGTTGCTTAAATATGTGTTCCTGTAAAATGAGCTTCTTCCTTTTAAGAATGTGGTGTGCAGTATTTTAAATAATGATAGTGCTGTGAGCTTTGACTGGCCAGTGATTACAAAAATATGCTGCCTCTGGGTGAGGGAGTGGATCACAGTGAGCTTAGTCCCACACTACTGTTCCTTTATGCTTAGCTGGTCTTAACTTGGGTCTCAGTGCCTGTCAGCTTTCAGTGTAGTACTGAGAGTCAACTATTGGCTGTCAGAGCAGTGCAGGAAAAGTGAGGTGGGGATGTGTTGTGTAAGGTGCTCAGCTACTCCCCTGGAGTGATACCTCGAGGATTCAGTGCTGTAAGTACAATTTCTGGGTGATGCATATGGGTAGCCCAGAGCCTGAAGTGGCTCTGTTGCTTGTTCCTCTTGTCCAAGGGGCAAAGCAGGTGCAGAGCTGCACAGGAGCAGTGCCTCAGTGCCATGGCCATGGGGTGTTCCTCAGCAGTGTACCCCCAGCCCTGTCCTGGCAGCAGCATGCCCTGCTCCTGGGAGAGGCCTGAGACTGTGTGGTTTCCCTGCTTTGGGAACGTGACCACATTCCTTGCTTGTAGCCTTCTAATTAGGTTCCTTCTGTACTGGCTAATTTCTGATTGTGAACAGACTGGAAAAAAAATTGTAACATAGAATGATATCATCTCTTCCTGCTGTTTTGGAGATAGCATTGTGTGCCACCTCCCTATGGCAATAAAAAATGTAAATGCTAAATTTCTTATCGAGACAAGGCAGAAACTCTGTTGGGTTTGTGTTTCCTGCCTTTGATTTGCTTTCCTGCGTAGGATGCTTTATTTCATCCCATGCCTACCTCTCCTCCTCCCCTGCAATGTTAATGTAGCATTTCATGCTCACCTGGGAGACGTTATCACTTGTATGCAAAGCAATTTCTGCCTTGCTAAGCTGTTTTCAAGCTTGTCATAATGCTCCATAAACTACAGAAATAGGGAGATTATCTTCTGCAAGTGTCTTCACTTGATGGTTTTCTGTTTCTGGTGCTACATAATGACAAAAATGCGATGCCTGGAGATGGTGGGGCAGAGACTGAGGGTGAAGCTCTGGGGGCTGTGCCATGTCTTAGTCCCTTTCAGGCTGTGTCAGTGCTAAGGGACCCTGTTACAGGTGCCATGAGTTTCTGAAGTCCTTCAGTGGGTTGTATTTCCTTCAGGTCTCTTGGGAAGAGTAACCTGCAATTGCTGCTCTTGGGGCAAACCGTGTAAACAAAGGTGCTGCAGCAGAGAGGTGCCTTTTTGTTAAAACCTGATGTGAGACTTCATGTGAGAGAACAAAAATAAACAGAAAAATCACTTCTGAATTGAGCTATTTCTCCTGCAGAGTAATTATTAATCAATAAACCTTGTATCACCCAGCATCAGAGAGTGCTAAGTGCTCTGATCTCCCTCACAGTGTGCTAGTAAACCAGCCTGGGAGGGAAAATGTTATTGACCCTAAACCAGGATTAGCTCTGGCACGAGTCTGCAAGCAGCACAGTCTCACAGCTCTTGCTTCACCCCTGCACCAGCAGTTTTGGCCTGGCAGGGTTGAGGAGCACCCGTCAGGCTGTGGGTGTTGTGCATCATTCAGGCCACAGGAGCTGGGTTGTGTTTGAGCCAGGACAGGTTTCCAGTGTCAGATTGAAGGTCTGCACAGTGGCTTATTTCTCCAATAACGTTGCAGATGGATCCTAATGCTGCAAGGAAAAGATGGATGGTTACTTGTAGAAGGAGATGGGGATTTTACCATTAAGCTATTTCATAGATGACCTGTCTGGAAATAAAGAGCACTGTTCTCTGGGGAGTCTGTTCCTGGGTACTGATGAAGACAAGGCATGAGACAGGACACAGCTTTGATGTAAATAATAATTGCCCTGTTCCTGTGGGGCTCTTAGCTTTGCTGTTGATGCACAAACAGAGGACAGTGCAAATCAAAATGCAAAAAGGTGCTGAAACCCAGGAATGTGTCCAACAGGGAGCAGTAAGATCCTGTAAGGAAGTGTTGGGGGTTTCTTGCAAACGTATTTCTTGAGATGCACTTGGCCTTCAAGAGGACCTAGTTTTTGGGTTATTTGCTGAGTTATTTACTGAGCCCATTGCATTTCAACATTTTTCTTTCAAAACATGCTTTTAAAGCAGCAAACCAAAAGCACATTCTTCCTTGAACTCTTTAGGATAAAAGTCCTGTCTAAAGGATTTAGATGTTGTCTATAAACAATATCCACCCTGGGGTACAGCAAAGTCTCAGAGGCTAAGTACTTGACCATGGAGTGAGTGGAAGTATTTCCTTCTAAGGTCTTGCCTTTGGTCACATCAAAAGAGGAAAATCCAAACCAAAACATGAGCTGCCTTTGAAGCACTCATTTATAAAGGCAACGTGCCAGTGTGGTTGCATCAAGAGACTTCAGACAATAAAACCACCAGCACTTTGTTGTTGACATCTCTGAAAACTGAGTCTAGAAAAGTGTCATTGTACCTGTTTCCCCTTCTACACTCGTGGTGCTGTATTGTTGCACCATGGAACAAGTGTTAGGGAGCTGATAACTTCCATCTCCCACAGATCTCAGCAGTGATTAGCGGAGGAAATTCTGGTGCGGATGCGTCACGACTGAGGCTGCTTGGTGCTGCTCAAACAACACCCAGGAGTTTTAGAGAACGAGCTTGAATAGTGAAGCTGGGAAATCACTGCTCTAAGTGGTCTCCTCTGGGCACAGGCTGGAGCTGTCGGTAGGAATGTGCTGCATTCCAGCTGCTCCTCCCTCACAAAACAATCCCTGGAGTGCGCTGTGAACTGGTGCGAGTTAAAATACTGCTCACGCACTTTGCCCTTCTCTTCCTGGGCACTCCCCCAAAAAATGGAGTTAGTTGGAGGTCTAGGTGCCTGTATTCATTGTAATCAGGAATTTCACTGGCTCTTTCAAGGGAACAGAGAGATTGAATAGAGAGAGTCACTCTGTTAGCAAAAAATAATCCAGCCGATATCAGAGGCGGCTTCATCCAAGTCAAGATGACATCTCATGCAAATCAAATTTTCACCAGCCCCAGCTCTCTGCAATAGAGGACAGGATTCTTGTGAGACCTGACATTGATTTTGGCACTTTTGGTACTTTTTTGATTGTAAATGAGCTCATCCTCAAGTCTGTTTGGAATTCATCACAAAAATGGGTGTCTGTTCACACAGCGAGTTCTTTCCGCGCACGGCCCAGGGCGAGTGCAAAATACACACATTTGCACACAATCCCTCCCAGCTCTTCTGCTGCAAAACTTCTGCTTTCTCAAGCGGCCCTGAGAGCAGATGGGGAGAAGCAGGAATGGTTTTGTAGCTGTGGGTTCTGCAGTGCCTTAGGACATGAGTTTGTGGCTGAGGAACGGGCCGGGGTTGTATTGCCGGGCAGGGCAGCTCTGTGAGGGTGCCGTGCCTCTGTCCCGGTGCTGGCAGAGGCCGTGGTGCTGATGCGGCAGGAGGCAGCAGAAAGAGCCCTCTGTTTTTGTAGGTAGCCCAGCCACTGTGCCTGGTGCTGACAGCAGCGTTTCTGTTTGTCCTGGGCCTTTGTAAACACACTGGAGTTGGCCAGGAGTGTGAATTTCTCCGTGTGGTGTTTACACAGTTATGCTGGTGAACCTTTCTAGTCTAGACGTGGCCCGAGTTGTGATTTCAGGGAAGTTGCCGTTTTTCCCCGTGAAGGCTTAGCAGTAGAAATGTTATAAAATACTGTGGTAGGTATCATTTCTGTGTAAAGTGTTTTGAGGTTTCTAGAAGCCCCTCCAGTTCTGCTTTGCAGTAAAATTTAATCGTGCTCAGGATGCTCCTAAACTGCATTGGTTTGTGTGTTGAGGCAAGCTGAAATTGGATAAACTTTCTAATTCTGGGGTAAGTTCTAGCTAGAGTATTGTAAAGGTGGGAAAAGAGTGTTGTCTTGTGCTCCAGATAACATTGTGAAGAAAAACAAGCAGCAGAAATTATGGAAGCACCAGTGAAACAAGTAAACAAATCAAGTTTTTTCAGTGCCTATCACTCCCAATAGCTGCAGCCTCTGAGGATTCAGGCACTTCTAAGGCTGTAGCACTTGCGTGTGTGAGCAATAGATTTTTCTGGAGCTTGTTCAATCTGCACAGTGCCTGGCTTCTGTACAAATGTTTTAGCAAGTGCTTGTCTTAACTTCTTAATTTATTTATATATTTTTTTGTCAGCCATTAGAAATTTAAACTCAAGAAGTTGACTAAAATGTGTCCTGTCACATAAAAACACTTAAAACAATTTCACTGAGTTTCATTCCTGCTATAACCCTGTGAACTCCCATTAACTTGTGTTAAAATTCCTGTTTTTATTTGGGAGTAAATTTGGTGCATTCTGATGACTCTTTGAGCCATTTCAGAGCATCAAATTACTCTGCAGCAGCAAAACCAACAAAAACTTCTGGCTCTGGAGAGAATGAAGAAGTTCAGGGTCATAAACAATCCTTGCCCTACAGAAGTTTTTCATGTCTTAGCAATTCCCCAGCAAATAAGTGTTTGAAGCACGGCATTAAAATTATGCCAGTATTCTTTAAAATAATGACAGTACTGTTCCCCAAACCACCTTACAAATGTTTCTTATACTTAAAGGCATGCTTGAAAACATTAATTATTAAAGAGAGTCTCAGTGTTTTTTCTACTTGCAGCACGAAACAGTGTCCAAATATATTCAAACTGGATTTTGTTTTTGCTCAGGTGTTCTGTTTGACTGAAGCACAGCAGCCCTGCAGCTGGGTTATGCAGATGTGCTGTGCAATCAGGTTGTTCTTCACTTTGACAGGATTTTATCACCTTTTCACATTTATTATTTCACATAATTATCACAATATTATTTCACATAATTATCACATTTATCACATTTTAGAGCCAGGAGAGTATGCACAGGGCCTTGTTTCCCCTTTAAAACAGTTCACAGGGAGAAGGAAAGGGAAGGTCTGGCTGCCCTTTGCACTTCTGTTCAGGGGTTATGCAAATACATCCCTGCTCCACTTCCTGGCTGACTGGCAGGTACAAGGTGGCTGCCCTCACGCTGTTCACGTTTTATTCTGTGTATTTGTCTTGTTTTTCTTTCCCTCCAGATCCCTAGCAGTAGACAAGTAAGCCTTACTGAAGACATGCTCTGCTTTGGAATTTGTGGGGAGTCTAGAGCTTCGGAGGAAGAGAAAACATTAAATTTGAATTATATAGTTATAATCATTAAATTATATTTATGTTATATTTTTATTATATTGACGATTTAATTGCCAAACCATGCGATCTCTTTACTTGCTTTGAGTTCTGTTTTTCTGATGTGTCTTTTATTTGAAACAATTCTTCCTCATTTGAGTAGGTTAAAACATTCTGTTTCTGAAACTTTACAGAAGTGCTGATGTCATGTGAGTGCCAGGACACCCTGTAGCAGGAATCCTGTCTAAAGAGGGAATCAATCTCTACAGTCTTTACAAAGAACACGTGTGTGTCTGAGCTGACTGGGCTTACCAGAGCTCTGTTCTTCCCTTGCAGGCATAATGCTGCTCGAGGTCTTCCTGGTCCTGGGGACACTCATCATCTACTTCTTCTTTTCCAAGAAGAAAGAAGAGACATTGCCCTTCAAGGATGGCTGGTGGGGCAAGGGACCAAAGCCTGAGACTAAGGAAGATACAAGTGTTCGGCCATTTAAGGTGGAAACTACAGAAGAGGAGCTGAGTGTAAGCAAATTTCTGTTCTGGGGAGAGAGATGGGAGAAATGGCCAAATAAATGCAGAACTTGTTTGGAAATAATTTTTAAATGGAACCAGCAGTTACATTTTTGAGAGTGAGCAATGATGGCCAGGTCTTGGGGGAAGGGACTGTTCAGTACTTCAGAAGATAGGTATGAATAGGCACATTTCACTGTATAATTTTGTTCTCAGCTGGCTCTTGAGAGATTGCTGGTAAATAAACCTACTCTGCAAAACCTAATAAACATAAAAATCACTCTACAGATTATTCAGCTCTGTTATTCTGTTTGTGCATTTTCCTCAGTTTGTGTAGACCAGAATAAGAACAAGGTCTTTTTTTTTTCCCTTTCTTTCCAAAGCAATTATAAATACCTCATTTTCTTGACTGCTTTATGTTTGCAGCTGTGTTGGATGCTGATTCCTCTGTAATTAATAGTCTACTTTGGTCAACACTAAATTACTGTGGTAATTACAGTAAACACATACGTTGCAGAATTTATTGGATAGAAAGATTTTGATTGTGTGTGTTTAAGCCAGGGATTGAACGATTTCATAGATCTGTGTGGAGTCATGGTTCAAACAATGCTCATGGGATTGCTCATATTATTAATTTATAATAGATTCCTAATTTCTCAGCAAGGCCTGGGTTTTTTAACACTTTGCTTACCCTTCTTAGTCATATCAATGGACATTGATCTCCATTATGTTTGCCCTTTACACTGCAGATACTAAGTCAAGTTAAAAATGTTTTTGAAATATGCAATTCTGTATTATGACAGCTCTTGCAACGTAATCCATCAGTAGAAAACTCTGGGTTTAAATATGAACTAGTTAAAGTTATGCTAGGCTACATTATTAAAACACTTTGAAAGGTGTCAAGCATGGACTAAAAGTATGTGTATAAAGACATGTTAAAAATGTAATTTAAAAATCCATGCTTCCTGTGCAGTTGTTAAATGCCAAAGCATGGAGTTTACACACTGACACCTTGCCTAGGCTGGGACTGCCTGTTCTGTGGGGTGTGAGCCTGTGCATACACCAAGCTCACCTTGGAGTGGGAGCCATCTCTGTCACTCCATTAGAAAATGCTGTTCAGGTTTAAATCCCATGGAGGCTTGAGCAGGATTAGATTTCCAGACCTGCCTTTCACCCTCAGCTACTCTGTGGTTCTGTTTGCAGAAGGAAGGGGCTCTTGGCTGTGATTTTGGACTGATTTTGCAGTGTCTTCAACATCCCCTGTAACCTTGAAGTGCAGTGGAAAGGTGACCTTCACAGTTATTCTAGATTGGCAAATAATTTCAGTCTAGTTTTACCAACTTTCTGTCTGTGCAAAATCCTTCAGAGAGCATCCCAGTGAAGACATGCCGCCCCTGGGTCTGGGAGGGAAAGCGAAAGGTTTGGGCCAGATTCATGCACTGATTGTGAGGAAAGTACCCTGGGAAGGCAGCAAGGCTTGCACTGTGAAGCCACAGTGGTGCCAGCAGAGCATCTTGTGTTATCAGCCTGGCAGGCAGGTTAGCCAGCCCTGCAGAACAAAGGCTGAGAACAGCTGTCAATGCAAGGGGAAGGAGGCCATCTGGAGGAGGAAAAGAATTGGAACAGCTCATGGAGCATCAGCAAAAGGTGTCTAATTAGAGGTGTTGTTTTCATTGTTCTCATTTCACTTGGGAATAAGTAGAAGCCATACCCAGCAGAGCCCAAGATGGCAGATACAAGTGCTTTTAATGTCTCTACTTTCTTTTCCTCTGTAGGACTTGTTCAGGAGACTTGACCAGGCTCGATTCACTGAGCCACTGGAGAACAGTTGCTTCCATTATGGGACTAACTCGGTGTATCTCAGGAAGGTTGTGACCTACTGGAAAAACCAGTTCAATTGGAAGAAACAAGTGGAAGTCCTCAACAAGTACCCACAATTCAAAACAAAGATTCAAGGTGTGTAGCTTTTCCCCTTCAAATAGAAACAGGAACGCATAACCTTGTCTGCAAGGCAACTGGGTGGTAGGAAGGCTCTGGTTGTGTCACACGTGCCTGCCCTCCCTGGCTGCCATAGTCTGCATCATTGGCATCACTGCTGAAGCAGCAAGAAATTCCTTCATTGCCACTGCAGCCTTGAGGACAAGGAATGACAAATGGAATTCCCTGTGCATGAGCAGGCTGTCAGCTGGCGTTAACAGGAGCCAAGCACGGGCCTTTGGAAGCAGAAGTGGATCTTGAGATGTACACATGTTCCCTGCCTTGCATGCACTCATGCAAAAACACCCCCAGATGTCTCCTCGTGCTCCATGGAGCTCCCCAGCTGCTGCTGTCACAGTGAAGCCACCAGCCTGGCAGCCCTCCTCAGCTGCCCAGGGCAGATGTGCTCTGCTGCACCACTTGGAGCATTCCCAGGCCTAGGAATGCCCGGTGCCTTTCCCCTGGGGTGAGGGAATGGTTTGACTCTTCATTCAGAGCACACACACCTTTCCAAAGAGTTCATTCAGCCAAGGTGTGCTGGTGCTTCAGCTTGGTCCAAGTGGGCTTTTTAAAATGCCTGATTTAGGGTCATTTGGGGGTGCAGTTGTAGATCTAGAGCACAGCAGGCAATTGTCTCACGTGCTGGCAAAATTGAAGCTTGAGAGTATCTTGTTATGTTTTTACTTGCACCCATAATTGTGTGTTATTTCAAATGGTGCAGTTTGCCATAATACTTCACATGGATTTGGGACAATAAATGGTGTTACATAGTGATTAGAGCATAAAGCATTTATTAAAATGAATATTAGTGCTGAAAAAGAGAAAACTAAAAAGTCTTCCCTAAAAAAAAAAGCATCATCTGAGACAAGAAAGGGAGAAGCAGCTGAGGACAATGCACTATGTATAGCAATGAGAAGAGAAATTTCAGCTTTGGGAAAGATTGCAGAGATGAGACATGAAAAGACAAGGTCAAACATGCTGCATATCAGATTCCTACCTTCTGTCATCACTTGGAAGTTTTTCAGAGAATACAGAGATTCACAGAAGTGTCAAGAATGGGGAAATCTCAAGACAGTGAAAGGGTGGAATTGCTGGTGAACTGGAGTTGATGTGTGTAAAATGTGTTTAAATACATGAAGAAATGAGGCATTCAGGCTCTGCTGGGAACAAATTCCTGTTTCAAGGAACAAAGCCCTGAGTGTGAGGAAGAGCAGTTCACCTGAAGCAGGTAGTGCAACTCTGTGTGAAGCTTTCCTGATGGAAAGGATCACAATGGAAACAACACTGCAGTTTTTACCTTCTTACTGACCAAGGAGGAGACTGGTACTAGAACTTAGCTTCCTGGCTTGGTTTGTTCACTGAAAGAGGTATTGAAAGCTTTGGACAAAGGCTAGAAAAGAACTACAAAAATGAACACTTTAACTCTCTCTAGCAAGGTATTTTTTTGGGTTATCAGCGGTTAAGATGTGTGAACTAATTACAAGAGACCTCCACAGGCAGAGAAAGAATATTTTAGTGAAGGCTTTTTAAATTCCTTTTGCTATAACATTTAGGGTCAGTGGCTGGGGACAGAAGCCAGACATGTTCAAATGGAAAGTAAGGCACGCACAAAACGAGGAAAGTGATTAACACCCCCAAACAAAAATCTGCAAGTTGTGATGGATCCCCTGTCTCTTGCTGCCTTCAACTTACAATTGTAGGCCTTTCAGGAAGAAAAATATCTGGCTGAATAAAGCCTGTCCTGTGCCATATAGGGACATTTGGGTAAAATTTAAGGGCACTCGGACTAAGTGATGTAATTGTCTCCTCTGCCTTTAAGCTGTGTGAGTCACTGTGTTACCGTTAGTAGATTGCTTCACATCTATGTCTTAATTTGCCAATTTATTTTAAAGCAGAAATCTGCCAACCTCGTTTGGCTGCTGTGACGCTTAATTGCCCATTATAAAGTACGTTGAGGTCCTTGGATAAATGTATCCAGGGAAGTGCAGGGTGTTTGCATGCTCACCACAAGCACGGGACTTCAGAAAAGCTTTGTTCCTAATCTATTCTGTGATTAGTTTCAGTGTCATGGTAAATTTGGGCGTGCTAATTAATTATTTTATTTTTACAGGCATTGATATCCATTTTGTTCACGTAAAGCCTCCTCGTTTGCCTGAAGGCCAGTCTGCAAAGCCACTCTTAATGGTTCATGGCTGGCCTGGCTCCTTTTATGAGTTTTACAAAATTATCCCTCTCCTGACCGATCCTGCAAGCCACGGCCTCGGTGATGAGCACATTTTTGAAGTCATTTGCCCATCCATCCCTGGTTATGGTTTCTCAGAAGCACCCCACAAAAAAGGTAGGAAACATGAGAAGAAAGTGAACCACCACAAGCCCAGTCTCACAGTGAGACAGCCTCTGTTAGCAGAACAGCAACTCCTGGTACACACTTCTTGTTTTCCCAGTGTGGAAACTGAGATCCTGTGTGTCATGTGGGAAGAGGGAGATAAGAGAGTGGCTTGGGTGACATCATTGACTAGTTTCTGGAACAGTGTGTAGATAATTTAAAAAATATTATAAAAAGCTATGAACTGACAACTGAAGAATTGTAATTGCATCCACGATTTTTCTGTGAGTGAGCAGGCAGGGTAAATTTAGTTCCTTTTGAGTGTTTTGCATCCATATTCAACAGCATTACACAGGTAGATGAGAAGGAAGAGTGGAAACAAATCAGTTCACATATCTACATGGCAGACTGCAGCCAAATACCTGCTTGTTCAGCTTGTGCTCCGAGTTAAACAGACACAAGCAGATTGAAGCAAGATAGTATTTAAAGTGATGCTGAGTTTAGTGTTAATTACATGTGCAGGTGAATGACACGGGGAAGGTTTTGCTTTTCTCTGCTGCCCTGACTACAGTTTATGTGATCAGTGTTTGTTTGGAGCAGTGGAGAAGTGCATCTCTGGTGGAAACTGGAGTTTCCAGCTATCATTAAGAGCAGACTCTGCTCACAGGAGACAAAACAGAAACATTCCCTGGGCAATGCTCAGTGCCTCTGGTGGGGCTCAGTGGGGTGTGGACACAGTTTAGTTTAAAGGGAGCCTGGCAGCCCCTTGGTGGGGCAAGTGCAGGGACAACTGGGAGAACACCAGCCTGCAGCAAAGGCTGGGCTTTGTCCTCCTCCTGGTTCTTTCTTGCTCTCTAGACCCTGCCTGGATGCTGTGCAAGGGTTTCCATACAGGCTGTCACAAAGGCAAGGAGAAATGGGTTAGTAGCTCTTGAGGAACATGAACATTGCCCTTGTGTGGAGAACAAATGCTGCAGGGTCAGCAATGTTGGTGGGATTGTGACAGCAGTGTCCTTTTGTTTTCATGCAGACTTTGACTCCGTAAGTGCCGCCTCTGTTTTTTGTGAATTGATGCTCAGACTGGGATTCAATGAGTTCTACACCCAAGGGGGTGACTGGGGCTGGCTCATCTGCACCAACCTGGCCCAGATAGCTCCCAAGTGAGTGAGCACCCTGCCTGTACAGCTGTTTTACTCTGTGAGCAGTCATTTCTTGTGCACTTGGGAGCTCCTGCCCAAGGCCTCACTGTATAGTTTCTCTCTTTGGTTCTCTGTGTTAAGCAGTGATCCAAAATTACATTCCTTAGTTTGTATTATATACCAGTTCTTTCAAACACTTGTGCAGTAGTTTGGTAATGGCCTCACTGAGGTCTGGAGTGAGATGAGTACTTGTAAACAAAAAAAAAAAGGAGGATTTGTGGCTTAGTGCCCAGGAGTGTGTACTGCTTACTGACAGTTGTCCCTTTGACTTGTCATTTTTGCCTGAAAAGCCACACTAAAAGGGCTGTTGAAGTCATGATGTAATTAACAGGTTGGAATTTAAGTATATTCATTTCTGTTAATAACATTTAACATGTTAGTGGTCACAGCACCAAGCCTGGCAGAGCTGAAGAAGCATTTGGACAATGCTGTCAGGCACATGGTGGGATTTTTGGGGCTGTCCTGTGCAGGGCCAGGAGTTGGACTTCAATGATCCTTGTGGGTCCCTTCCGACTCAGCATATTCTGTGATTCTAAATACAACAACTCTGAACCACATTTTATTTTTGTTAATTTGTGTTTTTTTTCCTGTTTTTATCTGCAGCCATGTGAAAGGTCTCCATTTAAATATGGTCTCAGTTACAAAAATGGGACTCACTCAGCTGCTGTCTGTGCTGCTGGGCCAGTACCTCCCAGGGCTCTTTGGATTCCAGAAGGAGGATGTCAGGAGGATGTTCCCCTTCCTGAAGAAAGGGCTCTACAAGATCCTGTCAGAGTCTGGCTACGCTCACATCCAGGCTACAAAGCCGGATACTGTTGGTAAAACAAACAAACAAACATTTTGAGCTTGGAATACTGAAGTCTGTTCACTTTGGTTGTACTTTTGTAGAAATGTAGTGCTTAAAATATGCAAAAAATCATTTCTTTTTGCAGTGTATCTGCACATCCAAATTGAGCAGGCTCCAAGTGCCACTGACCCCATTTTCCAGTTTTCATAAATAAAATAAATTGTTTAATATTTTTCCACTTCTGCTATCACTGGGGACGGTAATTCCATTTCAAATGCAGCTCTGCTAAGAGCAAAAGAGTTTCTTCTAAGAGAATGGATCACATTCAAATAATGTAAACTATGAGAACCTTTTAGCTGTCTCAGCACACAATGTAATTTATTTATTATAGGGATAAATAATACCTGAGAAGTGAAATCAAATTTCATTTTCACTCATTGTTCTGAATCTCTTCCAGAGTTTTAAGGAAAAAATAAATTGTAGCTATGAATGTTCTGTCTAGATGAGCTAGTCACTGAGATGGCTTAACTACTTTAAGTATCTGAGTATTAAGTGTTTCTATTTTAAAAACATCTTTTGTGGCTGAATTGGACAACTGAGCCGAGAGTACTGACTACATTTTAGTTTAGTACAGCAGCAATTCACTGATGGATTTTATTAAAAACATAGCAAAGGGAAATATTTCTTAATGGTTTCCCATAAGCTTACCTACAGAGTCAGCTATGTTCTTAAAATGTGTAGGCAAAAGGATAATTTTATGGATTTAAAATGATTTTGCTTCCATCGAGTTTTGGTTTCTAAACATTGCCAGTCTTTTGTGCTTTAGGAAAGAGGGGGAGCTGGTGGCTGCAAGATGCCCTGCCATGCTCCTTCTGCTGTGGGTTTTTGGCTGAGCCTTGTCCCTGCCAGTCCTGTGTGGTCTGTCAGAGCAGACTGTGCAGACTGGGAACCAGCAGCCAAGTTCGTGCTTTGGGAACTGGAGCATTCCTGCAATTGTCAGGACAGAGAAGAGAGGAGACAAAGGCAAGATCCTGAAAGGAGAGAAACTGGAGAAATTTGTGACAGAAATGCCTGTGTTCAAAGTGCTCTTAGGATCAGTGTCACTTTTAACTCCTTGTAGACAGATGCCCTCTGCTCACAGTAAGTAGGTGAGAACAGGCTTGTCCAGTTCAGCAGATCTGGAAAGTGTGCTCAACAGAACTTTTTCAAACACCTGCTATTCCAGTTATCAGTAGTTGTTTGATAATAGAAGCTCCACTGTCATGTTTAAATAGCACCTACTGATGAAATTGTGCCAGCTGCAGTGTTAAGCATCTTTCTGGACAGTTGGGTTGCATGGTTGGAACTTCAAATACCTTGCTGTTCCTCAGGAACAGCTTTTTCTAATGTTTTACTGAGAAGCTGGGACAGTTTATGGTCCCTGTCTTTCACAGCACTAGGATGTGTGATCAGAGTTCCAGGTGCAGGTGTGTTTTTTCTGTCCAAGAAAAACAAACTATAAAATCTATATTAAGGTTTGCTTTACATGAAGGCAGTTTGCTATTGCTAATTCAGAAGATGGACTTTTTAGTAGAGCCCTGCTGTTCCTTAATGACTTTCTAATAATCCTTAAAATGTTTTTGCTGTTAGATAATGCTGCAAATCCTCCTGGTCATGTGTAGGCATGTGGGGTTTGGCCCTGTAATGCTGTTTAATACGTGACAACTTCCAGATTAATGGAAGCAAACCCTCCTTGGCACATAGAGCTTAATCTTATTAGCTTACCAGAAAAAAAGAAAAGCCAGCAGAAATCCAATACTTTTACATCAGTTCAAAAAACATTCAGTGTGAGCTAATGTGGAGCCTGCTCATTTGCAGATACTTTCAGTTTATGATTTGACACTAAATGGCTCCAACTCATTGTACCATTTTTTTTATTTACTTAAAAATGCAGCTGCTGGAACAGTTTTGTAAAGCTACATCCCCTGTATTAGAACAGACTCTCTGTGAGTTCAGGAGTTGGATATCACAGTTATCATTAAATTTCTCTTCTCCTTTCCAGGCTGTGGTTTGAATGACTCTCCTGTAGGACTGGCCTCATACATCTTGGAGAAGTTTTCTTCATGGACTGATATGGAATTCCAGAATCTAGAGGATGGAGGACTAGAGAGGTAAGCCCTTTCTCTCATGCCCTTTGGGAGGAGGTGACTAAGCCCAGAGTCACAGCTAGAGAGGTTTGTCTGAAGTGGTCACCCCACACCTCCAGTGCCCCTGCAGTGACCACAGCTGGTGCAGGGCTGCACTACAGCACACAGAGAAGCAAATAGGCCATGGAGGCTGATGGGTTCCCTTCCCACTCTGATCTCCTGGAAAAGAAATTGCAACTCCTCGATATTAAAAACTGACTTAGGGGGAAGAATGTCATTAGGACACAAAACCCAAAAGTTTAACCCAAGTTAAGATGCTAGGAACTCATGATTAATTTTAAGACTAACAATTAACACTCTGTGAATTTGCTTTGGATTGATCATTGGCTTCATAATGATCAATCCTACCCACCACTACCTACCTACCACCTGCTAATAAAGGGTTATGTTTAGAGTGCAGCAGAAATCTGAGAAGAAATCCCCTTTGAGAACTACCTGGCAGGAATGGAGAGAAAGGGGCATGCTCTGCAAAGGCCCAGTGGCAGCAGATTTGAATGGGATGTTTGCACTGCATACAGCTAATAATTGTATGTGACACATGCACTGTTTACAGCACAGTGTTGGTGTGTGATGGCTCTGTTGAAGGCTCAGGGTAGCATTTCAGATTATCATTAATAAATGGCACAAGCTGTTCCATGTGCTGTTCTGCTCCCACCCTCCCAGTCTCTGGCCAGGAGAGAGCTATGCTGGAGCATAAGGTGCTTGTTGGAGTCTGCCTTCCGTGTAGGAGCTAAAGTGTCACTTCCCAGTTTGTGTCTGAAAGTCTTTAGCATCCTTAATTGGTCACTGGCAGACAGAGGGGGAGTAATAACTTCACCTCTCCACTCTTAACCAATTTAACTAGTTTTTTCCTGTACCTTTTTTTTTCCTTACAACCAAACCAAAGTCATCTCTGCTAAAGTAATGCAAATCAGTTTTCAGTTCTAATTAAGCAATCTCTTGGGCTTACCTCTTCAGGAAGTTTAACCTGGATGATCTGCTCACCAATATCATGATCTACTGGGTGTCAGGCTGCATTGTCTCCTCAATGCGTTTCTACAAAGAAAACCTGCAGAAGGGCATAGGCACACAGAAACATGAAAAGTAAGTGTGGGTGTTTCTCTTTACATATTTTGCCCTGATCTTAATTTTAAGGGTTGCAGACAGATTGTAGATTTCTGGATGCTGAGGAAAAGCAATGCACTAGTTCAGTGTTCCTCTGCAGGACAGAGCAGGTCGTTGATGTGCCCTGCTGTGCTTGGAAAACACGGTGCTTAGGTGGGAATCCTGAACCATCAGCAAGGAGATGTGACTGGAGGCACTGCCTGAGGGCCTCCCATTGCTGGTGTTTCCCTGCACTTCCCGAGTTTATTTCAGTTACTAAATTAGCCTGTGACTGAGTCACACAGTGGGTTTTGTTTTGTTCAGTTCAGTTGTTTGTAGTTTTAGTACTTTTCTAGACGAGCTTTGCCTAAGTCCTACCTTTGGAAGCAACTTCAGCATCCTGACAAACTGCATCATTCAGGAGTCAGTGAGACTGTTGTGCCTGACCCAGGCTGCTGTGCCTGCTGCTGCTGCACAGACACTTAAGACAGCAGCTTGGTTGCACATACTTGTGTCAGCTTGAGTGTCAGTGAAGGCTTAAACCTGCCCCGAGGTATTTGCAACCACAGCTTACTGCCATGGTATTTATTTAGCTGTGGAATGGTGCTCCCAGGAAGCTGACTCAGTTCTTGGAGCTGCTGTGGGTACACTGTGGGCAGTATCTTGCTCTGGTTCTGCCTGCCTGAGACGAGCTATGTGAACTTGTATGTGCCTAAAGGACACAGTGTCAAAGTCTTGGGTAAAATTCTGATCTCAGGCCCCAGTGGTTATGTGCCCAACACTCTTTATATCTACATTTCAAAGTCTGGCACTTCTGACAGTGCAGCTTATGGGTATGGGATATTTAAACCTAGAAGATGTGGCCCTTGTAATAAGTGCAGAGCATTTCACTGAGACACTTCCCCTGAAATCCAGTTGCTTCCTTATACTTCCTAATGTGCAGAGTGTTCTGTGCATTTGTGCCAGTTAAAAGCAAGAGCTACTTTACAAGGTATAATCTCCCAGTTAGAAATGTTGCTTCTCAACTTGCCTAGATTTGCTCTCTATTGTTCCTCTCCTCTCTCCCCCTTTGAAGTAATCCTTCTCCTGCCTTCCCTCAGTTGTCTTGCCAGGCTCAGCATGTTTGAATGGTAATCTGCTCTGTAAATCTCTCTCCAGCCCTTATCAAATTGTGTGCATGCCCCTCAATACATGACTTCTGAGCTCTCTGTGCAGCAAGAGGAAACTTGCTGTCCACCAACTCCTGGGGCTCTCCTCCCCATTTCCATGCCTCTGACCCTCACACCCTGGATCCCTTGCAAAATTGCCCAAATATCACTGTATGCAAAAAAATATGGGTTTTTTCTTCAGGAATTAGAGTGTTGTCTTCAATTTTAGGATCTGAAAGTCAAATTTTAATTGCCTAACAATAGCATGCCCAACTGTTGAGGAACATTTTCTTGGGACTTTTAAGTTGTTGCAGATTTAAGTGTTTGGAAGATGAAAATGACTCTCTCTCCTCTTTCAGGCTGACAGTCCAAGTACCCACTGGCATTGCCTCCTTCCTTAATGATATCCTGCACACACCCCAGGCTTGGGCCCAGAAGAAATACACCAACATTGTTTCCTTCCATTTCATGCCTCGAGGTGGCCATTTTGCAGCTTTGGAGGAACCTGAACTTCTAGCTAAAGATATTCTGCAATTTGTTGGCAAAGTAGAGAAAGAGCAACTCTGGAAAAAGAAAAGGGAATAACTTCTCTAACAAACAGCAGGGTAATTACTTTTAGCTTAGCACATGCACAGGGCTAAGTTTACTGTAATGCATATTACTAGATCTTGTTATTGACCAGATGTGAGCAAAGACAGCAAGAAAAAATGCAGTGTATCTCCATGAGATACTGCCATGGGGAGCTACTGATTTTGAGTTGGGTTTTTTTGTTCAGCTAGGCTAAGAAAGTAGCATGAAGATTACTTGGTTGTCTTCTAAAATGTGTTCTGTAGTATTCTTGACTCTTGCTTTGAGATTGGAAAATAGACCTTACAACTACTAACATAACCAGTAGCAGTTTAATTGTTATGAAAGGCTTTTTTTTTTTATGGCAGCAGCAAAACTTGAGTTGCTGTAACTATGAAGTTCCTCACATAAAGAGTGGGGAGCAGCCTGGCAGGACCACGCTTGCAGGGGTGCATCAGTCACTCAGCACTGATATCTACAGTACCTTTAAACTGCCTTCTGCTGGCTGCCTTTCTCTGCCAGCCTGGGCTCTGAAGCAGCTTCCTGGCTGTGAAGCAGCTGGGCTGCCCTGTGCCAGGCTCCTGGCATAGCAACATGCAAGGAGCAGCTGAAACACCCAGGTGCCTGCAGCTCAGACCAGGAGCAGGGGTTGGGTAGGAGTAAGTACAGCCCCAGCTCCCTCTGCACTGAATTTGTACTCCTGACTTAAATCATAGCCCTAGGTAGGCTCAATACACTGTGGCTTTGCAACTGCTTTGGCAGGGTATTGTAGATACCTCTGACTAAAGAATAAAAAATTGATTAATTCAAAATTAAAAGAGAATTGCATTAAATTTTGGGATAATTCCTGTGTGTTTCTTTTAAATTTTGAGACTTTTCTTCATACCAGCTAAGAGAAGCATCAGTTCAGAACCTATCAATTCTGTACTGCATCTCTCACAAAGGTCAGATTGAAGGCAAACTGCTCAAAGAAAATTGAACTTGAAGGGCTGCTTGGTTTTACCAGCAACTGTCCCCAGTGTGTGCAGTTGAGCTTCAGTCTTAAACTGTATCCAGATGACTGATTTCAGTTTGGTTTTGTTCTCCGTTCACTTCTGATGTCCTTCTCTACTTCTGCTATCACGGGAAAGGATAATCTACCACTACCACTTGCTTGGATTAGTATTATTTCACAGTGTGAATTGAAAGGGAAGCTGAGAGCTGCTCAGCAGATCCATGCTCCATCCCACAGGGCTTTGGACTCAAGCACACCATGGAGTTTGTTTCACAGAAGGCAAAGGGACTCTTCTGCTGGGCACATTCAAATCCCATTGCTGAAAGCCACCACCAGCCATGACAGAAAATCATTAGGGCAGATGGACCAGCCTGGTTCAGTTTTCTGAGCAGAGATGAGACCTCACCCTCCCTTTTCTCTGCCAGCTGCACCTGGGTGCCAGGAGAGCAAGGCAGAGGAGCCCTCAGATCGCCTCCCTCAAGCTGCTCTTAGATTCTTTGAGACAACTACCTGCTTCCAGATTAATAGTAAGCACTAATTCTATACTTACCTGTAAATGCTTTCATTCAGTAAAAATTTGTGTTCTCACTTGCAAAATATTGTGTGATTCAGGTCAGTCTGTTTTGAATACTTGGGAAGAAAGCCCAGAATCATTCCCTTTGAAATAGACTCTCCTTGGAGAATGCCATCCCCAAAGCTGTTTCAGGTGCAGTACATTGGAAGAAGGTGCCTTATGCAGGAGGAATTGGCTCCCCTCTGACAAGGACAGCTGCTACAGGCACCACTGTGCACCCTCCTGCACAAGCCTTGATTTATGGCCATGTGGTTTTGCCTTTCCTCTGTCCCCTGTGTGGCTTTGTATTTCAGAGCTGGAGCTGAGCCCCTCTCACATGCAGCCATCTGCTGTGGTGTGAGGGAGCTCTGCCCTACACTGAGAGCACTGAGCACTGCCCCAGGGGCAGATAAAGGAAGGGGGAAGGAAGTTTGCTGTGTGATACCTGCCAAACCCCTTTGCAGAGGGGAGGAAAGCACCTCCTCTCCCCCTTCTGGAGCAGATCTGCTTGCAGGGGCCCAGCCTGGATGAAAGGAGGCACATCAGGACTCTGCTCTGTGATCTTTTGTTACAGCAGCTCAGCCAGGCTCAGTCAGGCATCAGTGAGAGCTGGACAGAAAACAAGCACCTGTAGAACCTTTCTATTTTTAAATATGCCTCACCGTGCTCAGCACTCTGAGTCAGTGACAGTGAACACAGGCAGTACCTGAGCACATCCTGCCCTGCTCTGCACACCAGGTAAGTGCTCTTCAGGGTTTGATTACCTACTGTCTGAAAGAGAGACAAATCTGGACCTAAAAGGTGTGGACTCTAGATGCTTAAAAATTATAATTGAAAACCTGATATATAGCAAAGTTTGTTCTGAATTTTGATGTCACACTTCTCAAACCTTAAGTCCCCAGCTATCAGCTGCTGCTCATCACCTACTTACCAACACTTAGCTAAAAATACAGTGAAATACTAGGACAAGGTGGAAAAATATAAATTTAGCTATACAGCAGCTGTAAAACCTGCCATCAATTCCCCTCCCCTTTTCTGGTTTTAGCAAAACACAGCCAATCCCAGCACCTGCAGTGCAAGGTTTAATCCTAATGAAGTGTCTGTGGGCCAGTGACAGCATCTGCATCTCGTCCTGTAGTGAGCAACTCCCCCAGGAGCCTGAGATTTGGATTTGACAAGCACCCTGAGTGGATCCAGATTCAGTTCTGATACACTCTGGTACTGGCTAACAGGCAATTATTTGGTACAGATAATCAGAAAGAATTTTAACTTTTCTGTTAGGAAGGAAATGCATATGAGATTATTGCAATAATAATAAGCAGTACAAAAGGACTCCCTGCTCTTGTTACAATTATTATTTACATGAGCCAGCTGAAGACCTGCCATTCAGCCAGGGAGTTTTCTCTAACAAGACCAAATGTGATACTCTTGGGCTTGCTGAGCTGTTCCTTGGGAATAAGGCTCTGACAGGGTAGTTACAGCCTTCAGGAGAACTCACAATCTGCTGACACTTTGGCACTCAAAACATTATGTTTTGCTCCAGAGCCATTTCTCAGTGAAGCTTCAATTTCTGGCCCAAAGTTGTCCCAAAGTCCCTGCTCAAAGGCACTGCTGTCCTAAATCCATGCCCCATTAAGTTGCTCCAAAACATGCATTTATCCCACGCTGAAACCGTAAGTAGCTGACCTAAACCCTGCTTTTTAATTATCCACTTGTAGCCCATTAAGAGTCTAGAAAAGAGGTTTGGAACCATGGAGATGCCACTGAAAATAAACAGTTTGCACTGTGCCTCCCCAGCTGAAGTGCTTTGGAAAGTATCTGCTTCTGGTATGGAAAAACACAAGTAAGGTCATCATCTCATACAGCTCCAGCTAAACAAACTCCCACTACAACCAAATTTGACTTCTGTTTTTTAAACTACAAACCATAGTGCCCTGAAAAATCCTAGCCCCTGTGTGCAGCCTTTGGACATCTTACACAGCAAGACAGGACTTCATGTGCATCAAACAAAAATGTCAGGCATGACGCAGATTACGAATGAAAAACATATGAATAGAAATCACACTTTCACATGAAAAAGGAAGTGAAACCATCCTTTAGTGGAAATCAGAATATGTTAAGCCTAGATCAGAGTTAGCTCTGGGATCCACGAGGAGCACCAGTCACCACCACTGAGTCAGCTGCAATTGCCTGGGGGCAGGACTGAGGTTCAACACAGTCAATCAAATGTACAATTCTGTTTTACAGCAGGTGCAATACACCATATGCATTAAATGAAGATACATTTTGGTCTGAAAGAGGAATGGAAAGATCCTTCTGGATTCTGTGGAAAGACACAGGGAATAAATCCATATTGATTTCAGTGTAGCTTATTTTAAAATGCTGAGAAATGATGCCACTTGTTTTACTTGCTGTAATAGCACTTCAAGGAACATAAGTCACACTAAAACTGTCTTGCTTAGGATTAGTTTTCTTTCATGGAAGAAATATCCTGTGCAGTGCCAGACAGCCCTGATGGTGTTATGGCAGTGCTGCTAAAAGAATTAGCCCCATTACAATTGTCAGTTGTCTTCTGGAGAGCAGTATTTATAAACACATCTGTGCTGAGTGACAGCTCCTGCCCCTGGCTAGATGCAGTCCAAACCTCAGGCTTCCAAATACCTTCCTGACTGCATTTGAAGATGCTGAGGATGCTCATGCCCCTCCCCAAGTTTAATAACTGAATGTCTGCGGTTTTGAGGATAGGATGAACAATAAAGAGATTTCAGTGATGAGTTTCCACTTTCCCAAATGACAGATGATCCTTTGCAGCAGTAGTTCAGACCTCTGCAGGTGATCACAGGGAGTGCAGCACAGGGAAGAGGTGAACAGAAACAGGAAAGGACAAAGCTCCCCTCAAGAGCCCAGTACTGAGTTGAAGACACCAACAGTTCTTAAGCTCTTTTGCAGCCAAGCCTGCATGGTTGGGGTGGGTTTGTGTGCAAACACATTTGTACCTCTGGAGTTCTAGGAATTCTTGTACAGACTTCAGGGAGCCAAGGCCCACCCCTGCATTTTTGTCTCAGTGGAAGTTTTTGTATCACCCCCAAGTCTTTTGTGGCTGATAAAGTTTTTTGCAGTGGTGAGAAGGCATTCTTAATGTTTCAGAGACACCAGAGGCAAAGAGGGTCTAAATAATTAATATCTCACACAAACTGAGCAGAAGAACCCACTGCAAAACACAGATGATGTAATTCTCCTAATTTCTTCACTATGTCTTTTTCCTTTTTGAAGCTAAATAACTTAAATGATTCCTCTTAAAGGTGCTCAATTGATTTAGTTCTCATTTTTTGCCTTTTTCTTCCCAGCAGATTCTGATTTCTCATCTCAGAAGGGAATGAATTCTTCCTATTTTAGGAACATTTTTGAAGTTACAGATCTCAAATATGAAAGAACAAGAAAACCCTACTTCATTCTCTAATTCTAGAATCCTGTCATAAAAAATTTCAATGCCTGCAACCAAATTATGGTATTTAGCAATTCTTTAAATCACTTCTTTTTCCATTTTTGTCTGTGAAGATAGCTGCTAGTTTTATTTTTCTATGTCTGTAGATGGAGGGGAAAAATACTGATAATTTGCTTTAGAAAAAAAAACCTATTTAGAATTGAAAATAAGCTTTGACATGGAACATCTTCACTTGAAAGAAGCAACTCAGTGCTTTACATTTCAGAAGAGCAGGCTATAAAAAAGCCAGTGGGTCTGAAAAGCCAAGTAGAAGGCACCACCAAATGCAGGAAAGATTTTCATACAGAAGGAAGGCCAGCTGTGTACAAAAATATATCTCTCTTACATTCCCTCAGCTCTCAGTCTTCCTCCTGTACTCCAACTTTTCTTTTTTTAAATTTCAATACATATCTGAGTAGCAGAGCAGATAGATACCTGTCAAAAGCAGTCACTAACCTCCATCACAAACTTTCACCCTTTAGTGCCACTGCATAAAAATGAGAGGTTCACCTCCAGCAGCAGTAATGATGTGAGACAGCAACAAAATCTGGCTCCTGTTTTATTTAGGAGTGCCTTCTGACATACCTTACACATACATTGGACTTCTAGATCTCTATCTTTAGCATCACTTTTGAGAAGAGTGCCTTCATTAATTATTAACCAGCACTTAGTTAACCACTGAGTCTGGGAGCAGATATGAAAATTTCCCTCTCTCCTTCTTAGTTATTTACAGTCCCACCCATTTCCACTTGAATATCACACACAGATCCAGGACAGAACAATCAGGGATATCAGATCTTGCAACCGCTGTTCTGTGACTTCTCAGAAAAAGCTATTTTATTCCAAGATCTAAACTTAATCATCAGTTTACAGTCTGAAAGAAAAGTGTAGCAATGCCCTAAAACAACACTATTGTGTCTGTGTTACATGTATCACACATCATTTCCCTAAGATGTCATAGGCAAGATGGGATGGAGCTCTGGACTCCTGCAGAGCACAAACTTTGTATCAATAGACATTTCCAAGTGTAAAGAAAACTCCATCCAGAACTGACGCCGGAAATAGAGTTAGCTTGTTAAGTCAGTGAAATTCTTACTTGACACACAGAATATTACTTCCCACTAGAAACAAAAGTTGAAAGAGATTAGTAATGGAGGCACAGTGAGTAGGGAGAAGCAGCTTCCTATACTTCCTACACCAGTTAATTCACATTTACTGTTTCATCAAAAGAATTAAAAGCTAATCGTGGTACAGCTGGACCTTGATGGATATTCTCTCCAAGCTACAAATGGTTACAGATTCTTCTGACAAAGAAAAGTGAGAATAACCCAGGAGCTCTGTGTTTGATCAGAAAAAACTTGAGAAGTTGCATTTGCTGCAGCTGAAACACTCTGTTCTAACCAACAGGATGTGGGATACAAAGTAAGGGCCAGGACCAAACCCAAGAACCAAGAAATTATAGGGAAGACTGTTCCATTATAATGACCCAATCTTCAGTCTCTCCACTTTCAGTTGTTTCTGTTTTTATCCTTCAGACAGCTGTCCTCAGAAAACAACAAAAAAACCCCTTCTGTACCTCTGAAATATTTGAAACAGGCACTTGCAGCTGTTACAGACAGGTGACAAGCAGAATCCTTCAAGAAGTCTTGTCTAGATGAGACAGAGAAGGAATTTGCAAGACCATTTTAAGAAGACACACAACCCTGGCCATCATTTGCAATTCAAAGTGTGTATTTCCTTATATTGTTGCAGTTTAGAGACAGTAAAGTGTGTCTTTTTGTACTCAACAGACTTGGGAAAGAGATCCCTCCTCCCCAAATCTTCCTGTGCCTCTCACCTCACTTTGCTAAGAGCCAGGAGAAAATTTGTGGTCTTCTGCTTCTAGGACAAGCCCACCTTTTTGAAGAAAAGGCTTCCAAAAGGAAAAGGCTTCCAAACACTCATAACCAAATTATCTGTAGAACAGACACAAGAAAGCTTCAGTTGTGCTGCCAGGATGTGTGGGTAAGCAGAGCTGGGAACTGGACCTCTGTAAAGACACAGAAAGAACATGGCCTACTGCTGCACTGGAGCATTTGGAAACTCAGCCAGAACAAAGATCTGCTTTTGGCTCAGGATATGGGAAAAGCCCAGAGGAAAACAAAGCACGAGCGTGTGCACCTAATGCAAATGAGAAATTGCAATAATTTGGGTGTTGAGGATGTGTTGTAAGAGGGCTGGAGGTGAGCCAGGCTGGCCTCGCACACAGAATAAGCTCGAACTGGCACAGAGCTCTGTGTATCCAAGCAAGCCAAGGTTCCTGAGCCTCAGCAAACCATGCAGCATTTTCCTCTCTGTGGAGGAAATTCATCGTCCCTGAAGTCTTTGCAGAAGTGCACCCCATTGCACAGGATCACACGAGCTCCATTCTTCAGGCTGTCAGAGCTGCCCCCTCAGCTGTGTCCCAGAGGATCCATCCCAGACCACGCCCTGGGGCTTCCTCCTGACGGTGTCAGCCCTGTCCGGGAGCAGCGAGGGTCAGCCCTGTCCGGGATCCCCGGGAGCAGCGAGGGTCAGCCCTGTCCGGGATCCCCGGGAGCAGCGAGGGTCAGCCCTGTCCGGGATCCCCGGGAGCAGCGAGGGTCAGCCCTGTCCGGGATCCCCGGGAGCAGCGAGGGTCAGCCCTGTCCGGGATCCCCGGGAGCAGCGAGGGTCAGCCCTGTCCGGGATCCCCGGGAGCACCGAGGGTCAGCCCTGTCCGGGATCCCCGGGAGCACCGAGGGTCAGCCCTGTCCGGGATGCCGGTGCCCGGGAGCAGCGCTGTGCGGCTGCCGGGATTCCCGCAGGGCAGGGCGGACTGAGGACTGAGGCAGGAGCAGGGCGGGGGAGGCGCCGCTCCAACTGAGCAATGCAAGGCAAGCAGCCGGCGCTGCATCCCAACAAATATGGCTTCTGGGAGCTACAATCAGCAACTCCAGCTGGGCCATTTGCTTAGGCTGCCTGCCAAAAGATTTATAAAAAGAACGGTAAAGAATGTGCCACGGCTTTAAATATGAATTTCAAATACAGTGCAGCCAATATCCACATTTGTTGAGGCTTCCATCCCTCAGCTTTTCTCCAAGGCTCAGTCAGGAATGCAAGGAGTTTCTCCTGCTGATCTAATATTATCCTCTCAGAGACATCCACCACCATGAAAGAATGAATTCGAGCCAGTGCAGTTTCCTAATTACTTCCAGCTCTCAGAGAGGGACCCAAAAGATAATAGGGAAACAAGCACAACACAGCAAAGATGCTAAACCAGCCTATAATTTGTGTATTGCTAGACACAGATCTTGTGATAAGCCCAGGGTCACCTATTAGCAAATTTTCTCCAACTGGTGCCTGTCCTAATAGCATAGACATTTCTATGAGATTAACTGCAACAGAGCACAGTGGCAAACAAGAATGGCTGCTACACAATAAGTGAAACATGCAGGTGGTTTCCCCATCAGGCACGTGAATTGGTTCCTCAAATGCCAGCAATGACTATTTAGCAAGATGTACCTTTCCATTACCTAGGAGGTTTTCCATAATCCATATCAGAAGCACCTGAGTGGGTTTATTCCAGTTCACAGGAGAGCTGGCCCTGCCTGTACTGAACTTGTGCCAGCCACAAGGAGCATCATGACCAAGGTTCAGCAATTTTCCAGGCACAAAAAGGAAATCAACTCATTAAAGGAGCTTTTGTCCTCACTATGACACACAGAACCTCACAGTGAGTATCAAAAGTCATTTGTCCAAAAAAGTGAGTTGTATCACAGAGCATAAAACCCCCACAGTGCCAGCACAGGAAACAGGTCAAGTGTGGTAGTTGAATCATTTATTTGATTCCTCAATTAGTACACACACAAGCACCCACTGCTGCTGCAGACACCTGGATGAGATGGGGCAGTGCAGCTGGAAATGAGTCAGAACAACCACAGGCTTCTGACCTGATTAACACAACAGGCACACACATGCACAACCCCCAACTAAACTGCACCACTGAATGAGGCTGTGAAGTAGCCTGACACAAATCCATGTCCCCCAACTAGACAAGACTCCTCACCTGCCTTATGAGAACCAGGAGCTACCTGCACCTCCAGCTAACAGGATGGGCTTGTCACAGGGGGATCAGAGCTCCACAGGGTCCTTCTTGCAGCAGGGCAGGTCTCGTGCTCAGCATTTGTCCAGAGTGCTGGTCTTGGCAAGCTGGAGGCAGCCCTGCAAGACACTGAACATCTGCACACACTTATTTATGGCACAAAGTCTCAATCTCAACATGTTGCTGCTTCACAGACATGCTAGAAAAGGTCAAATTCAGGAACTAACAGTTTAACAAGCAAGCAAACAGAGGGCTTGGGAGAGCCAAAAGCTTCTCCTACCCAAAGGTCACCAAGATTCATCCCCTAGAGAAATCCAGAAGTATTCAAATTTTTCGTGTGACATACTTTATTCTAAGGCTCATGGCAGTGCTCTTATGAACAGTTCATGAGCCTGCTGTGAGGCAGCCAGCAAAAGGACTGTTTCAACACACAGAGAAAAGAACAAATAAATCAAGACAGCCTGAAATTTTTCTAAACTCAGTGTTTTATTGCTCCATGGTTATTAATTACACTTGACACATTGCACTTAGGAATAGATTGGCACCTACTACATAATTTAAAAACTTTATATCTTACAACTTATATAATTGGCACTATAGAGAAAACCCTGTCGTTTTAACCCAAGATTAAAAGAGATAAAATGTTTATATCCTTTATTGCTGGCAGGTGAACTTTCAATGTGGAAGGCCCTTAAAAATAGTGAACTGAAACTAACAACCTAAACGCCCTCCAAAAATACATAAAAACAATATCAGGTAAATCACTCCCTTCTTTACACCAGTCTTTTTACTCTGGTACTTTTAGTACCCAAGTGCACAGTAATTCCCTCATCTCTTTCAAGAAAAAAAAAGTAACATGATCAAGACTAGGCTGACTACTTTGGGTGACAAGAGGAGAGACTCCCACACACCATTCTCAGTACCCACACAAACAGCATTTTCATCCAAAGTGGCATTGTCTCTCTCAGGATTTAACACATCCCAAGAGGTTTATAAATAATAAATGTTGGGGGTTTTTAAAAAGGGAAGAATTATTTGGAATAAATAAATGACAGCTCTAGTAGCTGCATTGGCTTTGGTGACCAGTTATCTATATGCAGCATAAGTTATCTTCATAAGGCAAGTGATGAGAGAGCATAAGTGAAGTCCCTGAGGATCAGCATCTCCGTGTTCAACTTGTTTGTTTCACAACGCGTGCAGACAGCCTGGAAAACAATCAGTCCCAAGGCATCTGCTTTTTAATCTCCCAGCACAGCTGCAGACCACACAATGAATTATTTCTGTACCTCTTCTGCAGGCAGGAATACATAAATAACAGCGAATACTTAGTAGGTGGTGGCAGGGAATTAGTTCTCCTAAACCTGGGCCAAGTGCTCCACCTCGTGTTAGTCCCGGGCACTCAAAGTGAAGCTCTCGATGCCTGCTCCACGATTGCAGGTCCAGTGGAATAGCTTATGGCTCCTTCTGCCTGGGAACACGTGTTGTCCATGGTGCCATAGGACTGCTGCTCCGTGGGGGCCAGCACGGTCCTTTCTGTGGGGTGAGGCCGCAGAACCTGCGGGACGTACATCTGCAATCACAAGTGCAAGGGCTTTAGTGGCCTCTCAAGGTACAGTGCTGGCATCATTCACCCAGGATCACTGCTCCCCTTCTCTCTTCTTCTCATCCTTTTCCCATTCTCAGGCCTTTTGCACCCCGGTGGAGGCTTCCCGGTGCAACACTCACCTGCACCTCTTGACTGTGGCACAAGGGCCTTTCCTCCTCCCTCAGTCCTACATCCTTCCCAGTGACATGGCAAGCAAGACCTGCTCCACGTCACAGCCTTCCAATTCAAAGCAGTGGCAACTGACTGTGTTTGGCAGCTGTCCAGATGTGAGGCTCTGTCTGGGGCAGGGCACAGAACACAGCACTCAGAGCTGCTGGAAGCAGTGTGTCTCAGCTGCTCCTAAAACGCCATCCAAAGGTACTTCTGGAACACCACCTGGGAGCAGGCAAGGAGCCCAGCTGCAGCTCTCTCTGGTCCCACATGCATATGGGAAATCCCACAGTCCAGACTAATATGTCCTACTCAAGCTCTTTGGTAAGCAGGGTGAGAATTTAAGCTTTTCTAGGAAACATAAGGGAGTATTAGTAATTCAGCTTCTTACAGAAGATGTTGGGACTGCTGGTACATCTGTGTCCTTTCCTCTTTCACCTTGTGTGTCTTCTATCTGTAACCAGCAACAGGTGGGGAAAGGAGAGAGACAAGATCAAACCAGTGAGTGAAAACAATGCACACAGATCATAAACACCTGAAAACCTGCACAGAGAGATGTCAGTGCAGTGCTGGTACTCTCCCCTCCAGTCCTTTTACACAGAATCATGGAATAGTTTGACTTGGAAGGGACCTTTAAGATCATCAAATTCCAAAGCCTCTGTCATAGGCAGGGACACCTTTCACTAGGCCAGGTTTCTTTGAGCTCCATCCAACCTGGCCTTTAATACTTCCAGGGATGGGGCAGCCACAGCTTCTCTGGGCAACCTGTGCCAGTGCCTCACCACCCCCACAGTAAAGAATTTCTTCCTGTTACCTGATCTACGCCTACTCTCAGTTTAAAGCCATTCCTCCTTGTCCTGTCACTACCTGCTCTTGTAAAAAGTCTCTCTCCACCTTTTTTTTTGCAGGCTCCTTTCAGGTACTGGAATTAGGTCTCCCCACAGCCTTCTCTTTTCCAGGCTGAACAACCCCAATTCTCTCAGCCTTTCCTCATAGGAGAGGTTCTCCATCCCTCTGATCATCTTGGTGGTCTCCTCTGGAGTGGCTCCAACAGGTCCATGTCCTTCCTGTGCTGGCACCCCAGAGCTGGATGCAGCACTGCAGGTGGGGTCCCACTCTGCCTCAGGCAGAATCCTCTCCCTCAGCCTCCTGGTTGTGCTGCTGGGGATGCATCCCAGGATACTTTTTCCATACTCCTCTTGTCTCTCAAATTCAGTTCCTGCAGACTCTGAGAGACTTTCTACTCTGCCAAGCAGCCAACCTCTACTACAGGCCCTCTTTAACCATCTTACCATGAACCTCTTTGAACAGACACTGCCAGCAGGAACAGCTGGTGCTATGTCAAGCACACAGGTAGTGCTGAAAAGTGGCAAGTATCCATCACTTACCCTATAATTCAGTGGACTCAGGTACTTGAAACAGCCAAAACAAGTGTAAGCCAAGCAAATAACAATAGTGATGTTGACAACGAGCAAGGTAAACATGGTTGTAGGTGCTTTAAAGCCTAGAAAATATCCAGAGAGTACAATATAAAAATACAGAGCAGAAAAACCCAACAAAACCAAGACAAACCTTTATTTATCTACTCCATTTTCAGAAGCCTTATGGATTTTTTATTTTTCCTTAGGGAAATGGGCAGCCCACTTCCAGCCACAAACAGGAGAACCTCATTATGCACAAAGTTCTCCCAGTTTTCTTAGAGGCCAAGGAAGGTTGCAGCAACACTTAAATGATAAACAAGACCAAGAGTGATTCTTCTCCCTCATTCATCCATTCTGGACCCACTTCGAAAACATTTTCATTAATGATCTGTGAAATGCAATATTAATTACAGTCATTAATGATGATGATGATGACATCAAACTGGATGGTTTGCAAACAGCTCAGAGGGATGGGGGGGGAGGAAGAATCAAAATTATCTTGGTAGATAAGACCACCCCACCTGCTTTAAAGGATCAGAAAAAAAAAAAAACAAGAAGCAAGATAAAACTATGCAGAAAAATGCATATAACTACAATTTGGAAGGAAAAATGACATGTAGATATGAAGGACAACAATCCCACAGCACTGCAGCATACAAATGATGATTACAAACTCATAAGCAGTCAATATGTTATGAAAGAACATGGGAAGAGAGAAAAATGAGAAAAAACAAAAAAAGGCAAGTCTGGCACCTATACAAAATAATTCAGTGCTACTGAGCCTTCAGCTGAGCAGCCTTGTCTATAATAAAATATGGACAGAACTGGGAAGAATCCAAGGAAAAAGATAAAGAGAAGAAACAATAAATATGAACTAAGCTGAATGTTAAGTTTCAGTTCAGAGAGAGTTCAATAAAACTGTAGGAAAGGACATGGCTGCCTAGTTTGGAAAAAGTTTTAAAGATTACAGTGACTTCTTATTTTCCAGATCCACCAGGGAAATATTCTAAAGAAAGTAATCTCATTTTGCAGTAAGGATGACTTGAAGAGGATAATAGGAAAAAATAAACACCATCAGAAAACCTAGCTGTTTCCAGGTTTCTTCAGACAAAAGAGGCAACACCAGCCCTCAGACATTTTTTTGTGGTAACCACAGCATATGCAGTGGCACAGAATAGACAAGTTTTACATTTCAGCAGGTTATATAAGCCCTACACAGATCTGTTCACGAGGGACAGAACACCACACACGTGCAAAAAACAAAACCAAAAACTCCTACAAACATGTCACAATTCAAACCAAAAAGGGAAGTGAGAAAACCTCCCTGTGGGTATTCTGGAATGTCCTCCAGAGGAGGCTGTTTTTATAAGCACAGGTTACATGAGTATTTACCAGATGGTGAGGTGTGTCTACACCAAAGCCAATAGAAGGTGTAAACCACAGGGCAAACAGCAGAGATTAGGGAAGAAAAAGTGCCCTAGATCAGTTTTCCCTGCCTTGTGTCCTCAGAACTCCTCCCTGCCAACAGCTCTGGAGAACACAGGGTCCCAGGAGATGGGGGTTGATCTCCAGATAGGACCTCACCTCCTCTGTGGTGAGAGAGCCAGTGGTGCTGCAGGTGTAGGATGGATGGATGGATGGGCAGATGGATGGCATGAGAGTGGAGGAAGAATACAGTGAGTGAGAAGGAAACAGGCAGCAGCAGTACAGCCCATCACCTTCTGCATGCAGGCAGTTTTATTTGATCCTGACTGAGAACTGGGAGAGAGGTCTTTCCAGCCTTATGTTAATATACAAGGAGTGAGAAACCAGAGTGTTGTCACTGCACTCTGCAATGACTGAAACACCCATATCAGGCAAACTGTGCAAGCCAATGACCAAGCAGTCAAGCTTCACACCATAAACTGATCTCTTTTGCAGATAAGGAAGCAGAGCACTCTTACCCTTCCTTCCTTCCCTCTCCTTGGCACAAGAAGCAGCAATGAAATTAATGGCAATGAAATGAAAATCTCAAGTTCCTACCCCTCAGACTGCCCTGTGCACTGACAAACCACTGCACAACATCCTGTAAACAGGATCCCCTACAGTGACCAAGCCCAACATGGTAATCCAGCCTGTGTTTTCCATTATTAAGGTCCCTGACAAATGATGGTTTTACCAGGCAGAACCAGAAATCATTGTAATAAAGATGAAATTTTTACTTCACCAGGATTTCCTTCATAACAATCAAAGAGGTGCATCAGTTGCTGAGTGCTTGGAAGTGATTTTTCTAAAGCATGCTCTAGAAATTCTCCTGTTAATTCAGAGGACACAGACTTGTTGCTCTTCCTGGTTGCAAAAGCAGCTCTCAAAACAAGGGAAAAAACAAGCTCTCAGACATACAAGTAATACAGGCACATCTGCTCAAATCCAAGGACAGCCCAAAGCAAGAATTTCAAGTGCCTCTTACATGCAGAGGGAGCTTTCCCTATGGCTTTAGCTATCCCTAAACTTAGATGACAGCCTGCCAACAATACCTTTCTGACTACTAAACACAGTGCAGGAGCATGGTCTTTGTCATGAGGGCACAACACAGATATCAGGAGCTTCCTTTTCAAGAAGGGAACTCAACCCTACCAGCATCACTGATATCCCCATTCCATGCCAAATGTTTCTTCCTGTATCATGGATAGAAATCCAGAAGTGTTGCCTGCCTTCTCTGACATTAAAGCTGTTAGTACAGCACAGCCAGTACTATCAATGCCAAATATTTGCAAAATACAGAATGTCCCTACTTCAAAAATAAATTACACACAAAACATGAGGTTTTAAACTACAATGTGGGGAAGAGAGTCACCATCTCACTGCACTCTTCCATGTCAGGTTTGATGGATGATGTAGAACACATGATGACCAGAATTAGCCAAGATTTTAACATTTTTTCCTAAGCGATGGCTGTACAACCAAGGCAGCAGCCAGCTCACCCAGGCACATTAAACTTATGCCCAGGCTACACAAATGCAGGTAGTGAAGCCAGTGACCATCTTACTATAGAGAGCTAATTCTGACTAGATTTTTGTTTTATGAAATGATCTTTACTGTCTGTCACTTGACAGCCCAGCTGGCCAATTCAGAGTATACTGATTTAGGGAATACACAATCTCCTGTGAAATGAAGAAACATGGAGCTCCATGCTAGCAGTTTAATATATCAGCCATCTCCATCAAAGGATCTTATGCAAATCTTGTGTAGTTCAGTGCCACAGGCAACCACCGTGACTTCCCCTTTCTGGGAGGAAAAAGCAAAACCCACAAAGCTTGTGAAACTTCACCTCTAATTCAGGGAAGGTGGCAAGAGAGCTGGTGGACCAAGGTAACGCTTACCTAGGCGCACAAATGAGTAAAAATAGAGCCAGAAGAGGCAGAGGATTGGAGCTGCCAGGGCCTGGTTGACAGCTGCAAAGTGCATCTTCTTCTCCAGCTTGGCAGGGAGATAGGCGTAGTACAGGTTGTGGCGGTCCACCATGTGCTTCAGGAGGATGTAGATCAAACCTGGCAGGGAAAACAGCAGAGCCAAGGGCAGGCTGGGGGAGACTTGATAAAAAAGCAGCAGCTCTGTGAGGACATCTGCACTGAGGGAGTGGAAATGCAGAGCCCAGTGGTGCATAGAGCCCACACATGAGTGGGGTACAGCTGCATGACAGCACCTGGTGCTAAGGTGGTTGCAGCCCCAGCCCTGCCCTCTCCACACACTTCTCTGTGGCACCTCTTGTGCTCCCAGGAGAGCCAGAACTCCTTCCAAGTGCTGGCACATGAGGCCAAGGCAGCAGGGAAGAATTGCTAACTCTTCTCCCACTGTGCTGGTAAGGAAGAAGGGTCTGATAGTGGCTTAACATCTCCCTCTCAGCCTTCATCAGATTCATGACTGCATTTCAAGTCAGCTGTTCCTTATCCAAAAAAACAGCCAGCAACTGCTGTGGCAGCTATGAATTGCAACAGCTCTGGGATGCAGTAGCACATTTAGCTATTTACAACTGCATCCCAAACAAAATGTATGTAAATATCAATTACATTGTTACATAAAAATTGGCCACATTCTTCTAATAATAAGGTTGTTGATTAAATCAGTTCTGAACAATATCTAATTTAGGTCATTATCATGTATCTATCTCTGTAAAGCTTTGGATTAGGAAATTAAAATATCCACTATATAAAATTATTTAGTACGACTTATGTCTGATGTAAACCCCTCACCACCAGAGCCAATACACTCAAAAAATAAAATCAGCATCTAATAGACATTAAATATGCTTTCAACTTCTAAAGGCAGTACAAGAGCTGAGCAATTCACCATCTTCTGCTCTGTTCTTCCACAAGAAGGGAAAGAAACTTGGATCCAAGTCCTAAGGATTATCAGCATTTGAACTGGAATAAGAATGCAGAGCTGGGCCTTCCAAACCTCCCCCATGCCCCATCTCACTCCCACAGTGCCCACAGCTCACTGGAAAACTTACCAAAAGGGACAATGATGGGACATGTGATGCTATAGGCCATGATGACAGTGAACACACACAGCATCCAGGCATACATTGCTCCAAATTCATATTCAAATGCCTGTTGCTAGGGACAAAAACAAAACACCCAAAACTCTCAAGTCATCCATCAATGTGTCAGGAGTTAAGAATAGATTCACTAAAGCAACAATTCACCTTCTCTTCTTCTCTCCCTGGGAGAGATCAGCTATTTCCCTAAGAGGCAGAAATGATGTAATTGGATGAGGCTGTATGTATTTTAAGTATCTGGGCATACAGAAATGATGCTGCTTCTTTCATTGCCTTGAAGTAATCCCTCATGGAGTCTGTTTGCATCTACAAGAAGCAACTCCTTAAAACCACAAGGCAGAAAATAATTGTGCCAAACTCAGAACCTTCACGTTACTGCAAAGGCTGTATACAGCCTTAAGTTTCCATTGTAACAACTGGAATTTCAAGCTGGAAGTGAAAGCCCACCTCTTGATATAGAATATAGGCAAAAAGTATATATTTTGCTAGGAATATGTTCAAATTAAAGCAAGCTGTATGCACTTGCAGGCTGACAGAAGAAACTAACTCAAGACAGATTTGAATTTAAAAAACCCCTGAAGTTTACACTGTAAGATAAAATTGGAACTATCCTATGAAATCCAAATCATAACACTCTGACTTGGAGCCATGAAGAGAATAATACCTGAAGTTCAGAGCCTGGATTGTGATTTTTGACCATCTCTGACTGGAATAAATCCCTCCCTGTTATCTGTGCTGCAAATGAAGGGAATATGAACCTGTCGTGGACAAGCAAAACAAAGGCTAAAAAAAAGTCAGTTGGGGAGAGTTAATGGTGTAAAGGATGGGTGTTCCCCTGTATCTGGTAGGGAGCAATCATTTAACTGCCCCTTGCTCAGGAGGGGCCCCAGTACCTGTTTAATGTTCTTCCTCTCTGCCGTGGACTTGGCCATTATCATGCGAATCGTGTAAAGGATGAGCCCCGGCAGGCGCAGCAGCTCCATCCCATTGCCAACGAAAGCAGAGGCAATCACATAGTTCACAAAGAAGGCTCCCTGGTCAGGCAGGAACACACATCTGCAAGGAAAGGCATCACACACCGACTGGGAAGAAGACAAGCAACCATAGGATGTGTGCAGCGTGCTTTTGGAAATCTCCTACCATAAGGATAAGCACTGTATACCATAGGAAGTGCCTAGAAGAATTCTGATAATCTCATTATAAATGCAGCCAGTATAGGATTTAAGAGCCTGGCTAAGCTGCAGTTCAGATGAGGAATAAACTGTTCACAGAAAGATACAGCAGCCTGATGAGTGGCTGACAGCAGACAAGAGCACCATTTGATGTCTGCAATAGCAACCTGACACAAGGTGAGATAAGGCTGCAATAAAATAATCATCTCTCCTAATTTAGTAACTCCTAATTGTCTTCCTGTTACTATTTGAAACAGCATTTGGAAACCTGTCCTAATAATTGCTTTCTGTTCTTTCCCTCCAGGCACAGTTACAAGAGCTTAAAATAACCAATATCTGCAAATTTGCAATGCTGGTGTTAAAAACATGAACATTTCTTAAAATCAAGATTCACTGGATTACAGAAAGAACTGCTGTAGCTATTTGGTCTCGCTGTAATTCTTGGGAAGATAGCCTGTCCATGATATGCAACAATCCTCAGCCTATTCCAATATCTTATCATCCTTTCTGTGAAGAAATTCTTCCTAATGTCCAGCCTTATTGTATCCTCCCTTTATTCAGAGGCTCAACATCATCCCACAGAGTAGCAATCCCGAGCAAATTTTAGGACACTAAATACTGACCAAGGACAGCAAACAGAATAAAAAAAATTAAAAATAAAATAAATTTTTTAAAAAAAATTTTAAAAATTAAGTTTCAAGTATTTCTTTACCAAGGAATAGCAAAAGGAGCATTATTTAGCTAATACTTACTCCAGCCTAACTGCAGAATCAGATGATTCTCTGTCAAACAGCCAGCGGAAAAAGAAATCAAGGCTGAAAGAAAGATGGTGAATGTAATTCAGTCTCCCACAGCTTAGTACTGTGTAAAATTGCTTCTCTTTTTAAGTAGTTACAATCAAGATGGTGGATAGAGAGAATTTCCTTAAATAATCTGAACACTAGTTTAGCTTTATCACAGTTACTGATAGCTGGAACTAAGATAAAAGATACAAAATCAAACAGAACAAAAACATCTACTTCATGTTAAAGTTTGAATGATTCATTTTTAGCAGCTGTTACACAGATAGGACAAATACATGGCACCCACTTAGCCAGGGACAGTCAAATACTGTAAAGGTGGAAAGAAAAGGACAACTCTAACTGCAGTATAAGACACAATCAGGAAACTGGGTTCTCAGCTATGATGGTAAGTAGGGGCAACTTTTAATTGATCTTACAAGGTCTTAAATTTCTTTTAAAAAGAAAAGTGAGGCTTTGGAAGCTTTAAGGGCTCTGAAGACCCCAGAAGCAAGATAATCACTGAAATGTAATGTGTAATGACAACATAACCACACAGTGTGAGTAAGGGTAGGCTCACTATTTCTCACAACTAGAAAACAAAAGTAAGATGTGTCATTATAAAAATACTCAACCATTACTTCATTAAACTATGATTCTTTACCTGGTCAGACCAAGAGAAGGCAGAATCAATACCATGAAGATCAAAAATATGTAGACTTTATGCATCATTATTCTGTTCTCTGCAGATCTATCAACAGAAAAAGGCACTGAGTAAGAAATTGATACAAAAAGTTTCCACACATGAAGGATCTTGCCCAGACAATGTCAGCACCTGTCAGACTCCCAGCTTCCCCTGCCATATCACATTGCTACAAGATACTCACAAAACAGACCAAGCAGACTCTCAGTATCTCCTTGAGTAACAGAAGCATTCCTGAATGTTAATCCAGGCTCTGGGTGAGCATCACTACAAGTCTGCACCACAAACACAGCAGGTCTCTCACCCAAAGACACTCAATCTTACAGCAGCTTGTAAACACACAGCTCTTCAAGTGGCATGCCAGGAGGGATTAAGCAGTTTGTAAAAGGGCACCACTGCCAAGAAACCAGACACTTAGACAACCTCCTGGCCTGTCCTTGCCAAGTGTCAGGTCTTGGGGAACAACATGACACTACTACAGTAGCAGGAACATGGATCCAGTGACACCCTGTTGCCAGAAAAGTGCAGTGCTATGAACAATTCAGGCTGTTAGGGGTGGTACCTGATAGGGCTTTAAAACCAGAGGTTTTATTATAGGAACAATGGGGCACTGTGAGATCTATCAGTGTAACTACACTGAGGCTTGAAATCAGATCTGTGATCTCTAGTGACCTCAGAAAATTAGTTTGACTGATTGAAAAGGGCTCAAAATTCATGTGTGTAGCACAACTACAAAAACAAAACCAGAAAGTTGATGAAAATCATACAACTGTGATGAATACACAGTAGACACTGGACATGATGTCTTAGGAATAGTACGAAACTTCAAAAGGAAAAGAACCAAAATTGACTTTAGACTATAAAAACAAACAAAAGAAATGGCTACAAGTCTTATGGATAAAGATTGAGTGAAGTTGAGTGAAGCTGGGATTCAGTACCAAGCTTTCATCTGGCTGTAGGCAAACAGGGCATCAAATCTGGTATTCCAAACCAAGCTGTACTGAGTTGTCCAAGTCAGCAGCACATCAGAGGGCTTGGCATCTCTGGGGTGCCCCAGCTGTGTGTGAAAACCTTGCATGAACATATCTGCTGGGCCTTGGTCCCATGGGTCTTTTCAAATCACCTCTAATATCCAACAGAGCTGAGCTGTGCACCAAGAGTTCCACCCAGACCATTTTGTCATGCCAACAAAAAGATGGATGCCCTTTTTTATAAGTTCTCAGCCTGGAGGGGATCCAAACCCACATGGCCTCTCTTCCCAGAGAGTGTGTTAGTTATTGGATGAGAGGCACTTCCCATACTCCTGTTGAAGCTACACCTCCTGAACCTGCTCATAGTTATTTTTTTTTTCTGATTACACATGAAGAGGAACGAGGTGGGGAGCAGGGGAAAGCATAAGCAAATCATGTGGGCAGATGACACTTGCTGTGTGGGTTACAAATGACCTACACCCTGAAGTGTGGTTTTAACACTAGAAAGAGACAAGAACAGGAAGTTCCCTGCTAGGAGAGGTCTGCAGATTGAAGGGGTTTGTGAAAGATAAGCACTTTCATTTATTTTAATAATTCAGCTGATAAGGTAAAAACCAAGGAAAAGTTTGCTTACTTTGTCCAGTGGGACTCCAGCAAAGTTGAATAATAGACAATTGTTGGTAGCAAAGCTGAGAAGGACCAGAGCAAGAGTGTTGGGAAAAACTGACTGACAACAGGATTCTAGTGGAGGGGAAAAATAAGAATAAGTATTAAAAACATTTTAATGCAGTTGTGGGGGAACAGAGATGGCAATATTTTGCTTTTTGTAAATTATAGCAGGGTGAACTGGGGAAATTATATTCAGATAGTCTTAAACTGAGTAGTGAGTGCTTAGCATTGGTGTGGAAGACAAAAAACCAAAGTGGGATTGCATAAAAGTGCAGTCTCACAAGTAGTTTTTATGTATTTTACATTAGCTCAGGGAAGTACTTAAAAAGAACAGCTTGCAAGTTGCTCTAGGTGCAATCAAACCAGGATCAGATATATATGCCATCTTGCTTTGAACCCAATAAGCAAAATAAAACCAGCATTTTACCTCAGAGTTAAAAATCTGAATTCCCCCCTTCTCATGATAAAAATCAAAACACAAATTCGACTTGAAATTCCATTTTCTGCAAAGATTTTTGATTACAAAATGTAGAATTACATAAATCTGGATTGCAAATTTTTACCACAAATAAATACATTAATGTGTTATAATAATCTAAAGTCTCAGATTAAATTACTTCAGAGTATTGCCCAGGAACAAAGGAGGGCTAAAGACCTGATTCTGCACTTAGATTTGTAATCAGCAGCTACATAAAATAATCCTGAGAATTTCAAGTGTGTATAGTAGGACAGTGAAACAATGTTTATCAATTTACCAAAATTTTGGTCTGATACACAGCTACATCCAAACACATGGCAATACTCACATTAAGGTAGTGAATAGGCTTAGTGACATTGAACTTGTCCATGGTTGAGATGATTATAGAAGGAGTAGTAAGAAAAAACAGCACAATAAAAAGAAGCAAATTAATGCAAGCCCATCTAAACCACCACTTCAGTCCATGCACTGAAAGATTTTTCCTGGAGAAAAAAAGTAAAAATAAAAAGGACATTAAAACAAGCAGCAAGCATTTGTTGTTTAAAAAGATATATTCTATCTTCAAGTAACAGGTGGCACTGCTTTTTCTAAATTGAGCTTTCAAAGTTATATAACAAAGCACTGCACAAGTTCCAGTTGGTACCAGAAATAAAGGAAACTGTGCAACTTCTCTTGTGTGGTAACATAAATTGTGCTTGCAGAACAACATATTTAGTCTTTCATTACACAAAGTCTAACATAGTTAAGGTTTGGGATAAAACACTTCCACTTTTCAATAATACAGAAATACTAAAAGAAGGAACAAGAAGAGACAGTGATAGAAGACAGAGAATTTCTGCAAGGAGAATACCAAAAAACTGTGATTTGAAATAAAATAATGTCCAAACACTGCATCCCTTCCTGCCATATTAAAACTGCAACCATAGTTTTTAAACAAATAAAGTCCTTAAATGTTATCTGGAATGGCTGCCAAAAGGATTGGAATGATTTGAACTCCAGCCAAAGCCAAGTATTCAGACTACACAAAACAGGGATACAGAGGCTCAGTAATATCCCTAATTATTACAAGTCTTGTTGTGGCAAATCCCTATGTTTTCTCTTCTTCATGGGGGAGAGGAAAAAAGAAAAAGAAAAACAACAGACAAACCAACCCAACCCAAAATATCTAAACCCCACCATCGCACTCTCTCAGAGATGGTTAGAAAAGTTTTGCAAGTGCTTCAGTGCACTGAGTCTCACAGACCATTTCCTAAGTGCAGTGCTTGAAGAAAGGAAGAGGAAATGAAGCACACACACATGGAAGAACCCTTTTATGAAAAAGGCACATTAAACTGACCCAGCCTGGAAAGGAGCTTGCAAGAGATTTTTTAATCCATATCTCCAAATAAGACTGCTGCAAAAGACAGCTAAGAATCATGGTTGTGTACCTCATGGTTAAAGATTCTGTGCTTTATTCCCAGCTGCAGAATTGTAGTTCTAGAGAAAACCTCTTGATTATTATAAATCAATAGCATAGTCACCTTAAAAGCAATTTTCTATTAAAATCATTTTTTAAAAAGTGCTTTAAAAATTACATACAGGTGAAATACAGTAATTTGTGCATGGTTGTAGCTCACTTGCAGTTTTGGGTTGGGCAATGGAAATGTCACAACAAATTTACTATCCCAGAAGAAAGGGCTGGGTCAATATAATCCTAAGTGATTTGCAAAGCAAATGGAAAAGGTTTAGATACTTTTTAACCTATAAGCATGACAGAAGACAGCACAGGAACAGTTTCATTCATGTACTGGGTCAACAAAGATGATGTGAGCAGACAGACCAGAGTTCACAGAGTGAATCAAGTTTTACTCATCCTGTGGCAACTCAGAAAAAAAAATGTACATACTTGGAGGATACTCAGCACCAACACCAAGTTGCTTTCCTCAGATCTCAACAGCAGATATGCATTAGTCTCAAAAAATGGAAGCATTGAGGGCCAGACATTAATAAGCTAAGGTTTGTTTTTTTTTTTAATTTTGTGGTGGCAAAACTCTCATCCATCACCCTAAGTAAAGTCCACAGACCCCATGGTCAATGAAGAACACCAGTAATACAAATAAACAGGCAGATCAGCCACATTCAAGCACTACATGAAGTCTTAGTTTAAGGCTGAAGAAAAACACTTATCCCTGTTCCTCCTGTACCCATTCTAAACCTGTATTATCATCAATAAATGGATGTAAGACAGGAATCTTACCAACAAATATTCTCAGGATAAGGAGCATATGTAACCTCCCAGCTGGACACACACAGCTCCCTGCTGTAGGATGATGGCTGGGGTTCTCCTTTACATTTAATACTCTGACATTTGCAGGCATTGAAGTCCTTAAGGATACTGTAAGGAGGAAGAGGAAGATTTTTCTAATTTTTTATACCTGAAAATGCTGAATGTAATGAGAATATCTGGGAATAGTGATTTTTTTTTTAACTTTTAATAACTTGCAATCAAGGCAGAACTTAAAACAACAATGTAACATTAATGACCATTATATAAACAGTTGCTACCACATGTCTGAAATATTTTTTTGTTAGAAATAAAAAGCAGTCTTGGTTTGAACTGTTCACTGCTTCTACCAACATGAACAACAGCAGTGACTCATATTAACAAAAAATAAATTACAAAAAAAAAATCAAAGCCTCAGAGCATTGGAAAAAAACTAAAACAGACAGTTCCCTAAACACATCTTTACATAATTATGGCTGTTTTCAAATCCAAGTAGCCTAATGAAATGAGAGTGCAGACTAATCCTTTACACCAGAATCAAAACCAGCCAATTTTGCCTTGAGTACCAATTCTCAGAAAAATTTTTAGCATGCTGGTATTCTCACAATTCAAAACATTAGCCTCTTTCACCCACTCCTAAAACAATCACAGTGCTTAATTCTGTCTTCTAATATTAGGAGTTGACTGACACTCAATATATTTAAAGAAAATTTATACATGCCCAGAAGAAATGCTTTCAAAGATGTCTCAAAGGACAGCAGTGGAAGGACTAGGCATATATTCAGAGACTATTTTATTACAGTAGCATGGAAACAATATATATATATTTAAATGGATAGACTCTAAAATCTGTGAACATGCTTGTTTCTCAGTTGTGATCTTAACATACACACAGAGAACCACACACACAAACACCAAACTAACAAACATAGCCCCCAAACCCAGATCTTTTCCTTACCAGAATTCAAGCAGTGATGTCAAATTGCCAGCATCTTGCAGCAGCAAGTATTTAAGAAAGTTAATTATTCTTTGGCAGGTTGTTTTTAAAAACACATACAAATGAAGTTTTAGCCACCATTAAACAAGCCTCTACAACTACCTGAGCTCCCAGGGCTTTCTGTTTCCCCCATCCTATTTCAGGGCTCTGTGGAGCAGGGCACCCAAAGGGCACCAAGTAACATTCTAATTTGATGGGAACCTCAGCTTCACACATAATCTAATTTAATTTTCCAGGAATGGAGTCCATCACATTAATTCCAAGCACATTTCATCACACAATCACTACTCAGTTAAAGAGTAGTAAGCAAAACTTTCTCCAACATATCAAACTCTTGCAAGAAATTCTACACATGGACTTCGTTGAAAAACAGCCTGAAAGACTTTGTAACATGACTTGAAGGCCAAAAGAAGGCAGATAATTTAAATCAGAGAGGCTATGAAGAATAAAAAGAAAACATGATGTGTTATGTTGTAGTACAAATATTATTCTGCTTCCCTTTACCCACATTGTGTTAGCTAAAAATGCTCACCAAGTGCCACCAGAAAATAAGAGGCATTTTCTCTACAAATGAGTGAATACAAGCACAGAACAACTTCTGATATTAGGTCTATACATATATCTACACCAAGAGGTAAGAGAGATACAGAGGTGTATCTATCACCTGTGGCCAGGTCTGTCACCAACCCTACACTGTTGAGATGACTTAACTGGCAGTGTAATTTGCACCCTCTCTGACAGTTTGGTAATTTGCACAGCAGAAAATGGAGATATCAGTAACTCAGATATTCAAGAACCAATTAGTCTGGCTTCCTATTAATCTACATTGATGGACTGGAGCCCACACAAAAGAGAAAGGTTCCTTATCCCATTAAATGCCCTGAGTCTTTTAATCCCTTAGATCATTTCCTCACTCAAGCACAGGGGCTAAAATGCACACTGAAAGGAAAACTTACCAGAAAGCAAAGCAGACCAAATCCACAGAATGGTGAAAAAGAAGAAAGGAAGAAGAAGCAACATAAGCAAACAAGGGACACAAACAAGAGATCAGTTGTACTATTTTAGCTCAAAAAGAACAAACAAGACAACAGACAAAACTTACTAGGTTGCCATGGATTTCTCTTGAAATGTTACAAAAGCCATTCCCAGCGGGTTATTATGAACAACTTGTTCCTCTTTTGAATATTCTTCCTCAAGTTCATTTCTAACTTTGGTATAATAATCCACAGCATCCTCCTGTGGGGAAATTCATGGCTGTTACATCCAAGTGCCAGATGGCCAATATCTTCATTAACACACAGCTTACACAAACCACAGTCACCCTTCCTCATACCACTCCCACAAATTACAAATCATGTCACAGGGTGAAGACAAACAAACAAAGATTTTCTTGTACTTCAGTTTGTTCACTAAGATCACATTTCAAAAGTTTCAGGGAATTCCTTTCCCATGCAGTGTAAGATGGATGAGCTATTGGCAATGAATGAATACAGAATTTTCTGAAGGTCAATGAAACATGACACACAAACTGTTTTCTACTCTTCTAATAATCTACCCAGCCATAATTAAAAGGAAAAACAATCTCTTACCCTTTCACACCCCCTCATTTCACAGCAGCAGAACTGACCACATGGCTTAGGGTTGATTTGGACCCTCTTGCCATACTTCTGGTGCAGGTGTTCATAGTAAATCAAGCTTTTTTCTGCCTGTTTTCTGGACAAAAAAAAATACATCCATAACATTTTGCCAGAAAACAGTATCAACATCAAGCTTAAAAAGATTATAATCCCTGAGAGAAAAAGCTATGCCAAGGACTGATAGCAAATTAACCAGTCACCAAAGATATTTACATGCACTTCATTTTGGTGACTTATATACATAAGTATAATTTATTTTCAAGTCTGTGATATCATTATACAGCCTACATTTGTAGTGAGGTTCCAGGAAAAAAAAACAACCCAATGCTATTCTTGAGAGTCCAGAAGACAACATTTGTCTCTCCTGTGATCAGCAGCTCTGGCCAAAGAAGCAGGGTTAGCAGAGTTATTAATTTCATAGTTCAGCTTTTCAGTTTTCACTGCCTGACAATAAATAACTAACTACAAACACAGAAATACATAACCAGCAAGCCAAGCCTTATGCAACACACAGCACATCACACCTACAAGAGATGGGCTGAACCCTATGACTCCCTTTTAAAAACAGCTGAATCTAACTGAAGGCCACACCAGAACTTTAAGAGCAGAATTCATCTTTAGTATGCACCAGGTTAGTACTGCTGGTACATGTCGATTAAGGACTAGCAAAACATTCATAAAATCATGCTAAACTCCTGTAGGTTGCAAAAACAAATACCTTTTTTTGAATAGATGAATTAGCTTGGCTACATCATAACACAGCTGGACCTCCAGCACAGTGCAGGTTGGGTAGGCATCCCTGAAAGGAAGCAGCACATGAGAACAGTAAGAACAGAGAGTCCAATGAAGAAACTGTTTCAAAGAGCACCACTGACATGTCAATCACTCATTTAATTTCTGAATGAGGTATCAGACACTTCCAGAGAGACAGTTGCTGAAAGTTACTTTAATATGAGATGTACAGCTTTATTCCAAGTAAAGGTTGTGTGGGAGCATGAATGGGAAGTGTGGATACACAGACACTTTCTTATAGTCTAAGATCAGCTAACTAACTTTATTGAAATACAGTCTTTTCTCAATTCTGACTAAGCAATAAGATATGCTCCTACAAGACAGATACTATAACATGAATTTTAAACAGTGCAAAATTCAAAAAACTTATCTGCTTGGGCAGGTAAAACTACCAGGACAATTTTACATCTCCTGTTCCTAACAAAAGATGGAGAGAGCTTTTACAAGGGCATGTGGTGATAGGACAAGGGGGAATGACTCCAAACTGAGAGTAGGTTTAGATTAGATATTAGGAGGAAGTTTTTACTGTGAGGGTGGTGAGGCACTGGCACAGGCTGCCCAGGGAAGCTGTGGATGCTCCACCCCTGGAAGTGTTCAAGGCCGGGTTGGCTGGGGCTCTGAGCAACCTGGTCTAGTGGAAGGTGACCCTGCCCATGGCAGGGGGTTGGAATCAGGTGACTTTTAAGGTCCTTTCCAGCCCTCACTATTACATGATTCCAAGGTTATTGCTCAATATGGAACTCACGTGAAGTGGCTTTGTATTGTCTCCTCATTGGCGTTTTTTGGAAGACCAGTTATAAACAATGTGCACTTAACCTGGGAGAGAAAATGCAAGTCATATTTTGAGAAACCACAGCAGGAAAGAGAAAACAAGACTTTAAGGAAAGCAGTGGCACAGCATAATTAGCTGTGGAGTAGATGGGGGAAAAAGTTGGGAAATTTTGATTTTGGTGGGAGCTCCATCTACTTAAGACAGAACCTTCTACAGTGGTAACAGGTTACAGCAACATTTCACAAATCCCTCCTCAATCCCCTTCTCCCCATCCATTTTCACAATTCACTCAGTAGAGCATTTCTTTCAGTCAATTCCTTCACATTGATGTCCCATTCTAGCACACAGGAGGCACCTTAGCAATTTGCTTTTTTAGCATTATCTGCTGGCAGATACACTCTCTGGTTTTTTTCCATCCCAATACAGAAACTTACTGTGTTTTCTTCTTTATATGTGACATATTTCATGTGATGTCTCATGAAGACAACAGTCAGAATCAGGTAAACAACAGCAAAAACTGTGTGCAGCCAAAGCAGATTATTGCTGTCAGACAAAATGTTATGAGACTGTGAGAAACAGGAAGAACCAAGTGTCCAACTGATACAAGCAGTCATCAAAAAGATCATCAGATCAGAAACCTCTCACTGAACACAGACCAAGAAAAAATTGTAGTTACTGCTCAGGTCCATGCAGATGCCTTGCACAGGCAATAGGGTTATTTGCCCATCATAAAATTCTATGGGTAATGGAAAACAAAGAAAACAGATATTCTGTGACATGGACAGATTTAGGCAGTGCTTGGCTTTCACTTTCTCATTCAGGTGACCAATAGCACACATGGTGCTATTTGCCAAAATGTTTTTTATTTGCCTTATTATTTACTGTGCTGAGTAACTGCATTTTCACTGAACACAGTCCTTACTCAAATTGAAAACAGCCTCACACAGGGAATAAATTCTGTTTTTCTGATAGTTCCTTCTTCAAAGCTTACAGAAGTTCTGTTCTGTGAACTGCTCTCCAGTTTTGTGAAGAGCATTAATAATTGCAATTAAACTAAAATACAGGAACCTCTTTTACAGATCAAAAAACCCCCAACCAAGCAAAGAAATCCCCACTAGCTACTAGGTTTCATAACATGGTTAAACAAAACAAAATGCATTGGCAGAAACTCTATTTGACATAGTCATGGATGGATGTGGATTGATCAAGTAATTATTCAGCTTTGCATTTCAGCGATTTTACAGACTGTTTCTGAAACACATAGAAGTCACTTTCATTGTAATCTCAGATGGGAAAGATATGCACACACATAAATGAAATGTAAGGGAATTTAAATCATTTGAGTTACACATTCCAGTAAAGCTATCAGCTTTACCTTCCTTCTGAAGCATGGTTTCTCCTAAGGTGGAAATTCTGAAAATAAGATCTCCAGATGTGCAGTTATTAGCCAAGAGAAACATGTGGTGTAAGAAGTGAGAGCTGAGAGAGTAGAAGCCCAGTCTCAAGATTTCTTATCAGCACTGGGAGTGCACAGCCTGAAGCAGAACACATCCCACTTTCAGTCAATGAAGTGGGATTAAGTTATCCTGAGCCCAAGAGCCATCTCTAAGTGTCAGTTCCTGTGTTCAGAGACCACAGCAGGACAGACATCAGCATAAGACTTACCCAGTCTGCAAATTTACTATGGTTGTTCTCCCAAAACTATAGGGATCTTTATCTAAGAAGAACAAAAACAAGTAGAATAATTAACTGGTGCAACACTATCAGAAAGTCAGATTTTATTCTGTTTTTTAAAGATGTTGATATAGTCCTTGCTAATGCTGAGAAAGTTCATTGATAAAAAGATTTAGAACCATAATCAATGCTGGTTTACTCTGTATTGCATTTTAAAGTTGGAAAAAATGCCCTGGATTATACCACATTCCAGCCATCAAGAAAAACAGTAGATTGTTTTAAAAATCTGAACACTAGATTTTTGAAACAGTTCCCTTTCTCCCTTCAATCTCCCTTCATGTCCATTAATAACATCACTTCGTGATATTTCCTTCACATTTTTCTTCCACCTTAACTGATTTCTTATCTCAGGCTTTTAAGCTGCATTAATTCAGTGTTGACAAAACAGTGCTGATAACCTTGCTGAGGTCAAAAATGAGTTTACATGACATTATTTCTCTAGACTGTCAAGTATTTTAAAAAATTATAATGCAAGTGAGTGCAAATTGAGTAAATGTTCACAAAGGAAAAAGAGTGTATCTGAAAAGCTAAACAATTCTCTAGCACAGACTGCTAAAGCACATTGCAAGTTAAGGTCAGCACAGCTGAAAGAACTGCAAATGCACAAAATCAGCTTACAGTGGAAGAGGAGAAGGGGAGAGATATTAAAAATTTGTTTTTCAGCTGTATTTATTAGACTCACAAAAATTAATGCAGAAAACCAGAAGCTGTGTTCTTCTGCTTTAAGAAAGCTGATATTAATATAAAGAGAACTGACAAGAAAGAGCCTGTAAAAGGAAAGTCAGAGATGGAAGTTCCACAGGGAAGCAATCCTAAAAGGAAAAGGTACAACATATCCTATTACAGACAAGAGCAAAGTCACAAGGTTCTTAAAAGCTATGAACAACTCTTTAAACATGACCTTGATGGGACTGATACAAAGCCAGGTATAAAATGGGATTATAAGAGCTCATTATCAAACATGGAAAACTGTATAAACAGAGTTTAACAGAGTTTTTACTCAAAGAACTCAGGTTTCCCATCAGCAAACTGGATGGCAGAACAGAGGACATGATTATTTTAAGTGCCACACTGGAAGACATAATCAGGCTGCAAGAAACATGAAATAATTATTTGTCTAGTCAGCACTGATAAAGTCTCTGCAAGAAAATTTGTCCAGTTTTGAGACACAAACCAAGACAAAAAGGAACAATGGGAGACAGTCTAGATAAATTAAAACAAAAATGCAAGGCATGGCTGATGATTTTATGATCAGCCAAATGGAAAACATTTCTCATTAAAGACCAAATTAACTGGTCTGGTTTATGAAAAAGAGGAAAAAGCAAATGAAAAAAAAAAGTTTATAATCCTGAAGCAGCTACAAGGATTTTGCAAAGAGGAAAAGAATAATCTATTATCTCCAGCGACAGGTCAAAAAAATTGATTTTAAATTAATTGTAGCAAAAGAGGTTCAGACTGCATAGTAGAAAATGATTTCTCAGCTGTGAAGATATTTTTCACTGACAATCACCACCAATAAAAATCATTATGATAAACACCAGCTAAGAGGGCATGGGTAAAGTTAATCCTGCCTTGAGCTTGTTAAGTCTACTCATCTGTGTCTGCAATCTTGTTTCTGACAACTGTTTAGAGAATCCCCCTACTCACACAAATTTTACTTCTGACAACTGTTTAGAGAACCCCTACTCACACAAATTTGACATCAGACTGAGGGGTGTGTTGGGTTTGTGTGGCCAGGGTTTGGTAATGGGAGGTTACAGGGGGGGATTCTGTGAGAAGCTGCCAGAAGCTCCCTCCATGTCCAACAGAGCCAATGCCAGCCAGCTCCAGGATGGATGTGCCACTGCCCAGGGCCAAGACAATTTGGAATGACAGCAACACCTCTGTGATAACATATTTAAGATGGAGGAAAAAGTTATTGTGCAGATCTAATTGCAGACAGAGAAGAGCAGAGTGAGAACATGTGACAGGAACAACTCTGCAGACACCAAAGTCAGCTCAGAAGGAGGGGCAGGAGGTGCTCCAGACTCCAGAGCTGAGAGTCCCCTGAAGCCCACGGTGATGCAGCTGTGTCCCTGCAGCCCATGGAGGGCACAGGGATGCAGAGATCCACCTGCAACCCCTGGAAAAGCCCCACACTGGACAGGTGGATGCTTGAGAGGAGGCTGTGAAACCATGGGAAGCCCATGCTGGAGCAGGCTCCTGGCAGGGACATGGAGACCCATGGAGAGGAGCCCACACTGGAGAGGTTTCCTGGAAGGATCTGTGACCCTGTGGGGGACCCACACTGTGCCTGAAGGACTGCACCCTGTGGAAGAGTGACCCACGTTACAGCAGCTGGTGAAGGTGGCATCCAGCCAGGGTCAACCCACTACAGGGGGTTAAACCACCACCTTATAAAATCTACTAAATAAAACCAAAAAATCCTAAAAGCTTTTACAATGATATAAAATCAAGAATTCTTCTAAGAATACAAAAAACCCCAAGCTTCTTACCAAGTAGGTCACCTGAGAGGTTGACAGGCAGTATCACACACACAGACAAAATGCTGATAGCAATGAGCAGGCAGATGATGTGACGCTGGAAGGCGAGGTAATGGATGGCATCTTCACCACACCTCTCATGAATCTCATCATCACTGCAGCAGAGACAGGAAAGCACATGGTCACTCTCCTTAACCTCCTTGGGATTTTGGGGAGTGGTCTATGAACATATATTAAATCTCAGTCTATCCAGTGACATTCCCATCAATCCCTATTGGTTTTCAAAATGGCTGTTTTGGAAGTCAGGTTCCAACAGTGCATTTTTGTTGTGCAGTATCACTGTACAAAAATTAACACTTGGGAATTTGAGACTGAAACACGTAATCTGGAAAGCAAACCTGAATCCAAATTCTTTTGGACTAGAAGAAGACAAAATCACTTGCTGTGACCTCCTGCTTTATGCCAGTCACAAGTCTAGCTCTCAAAATTTCAGGTCACACTGTGACAGTGTTCATAAAGGCTCCCCATGAGGAAAATTACAACAGAATCACCTCACTCTTATGACACCCAATTAGCAGAAGATATAATAGGCTTTGGAATGAACTCTCACCATCCCTCCACTGTCAGCAGATTAGATCATTAAAATTGAAGAACTTGGAAAAAGGAATTGAACTAGCAAAAATGGAGAAAGACAGGCTTAACCCCCATCCTTTTATATTTCAATGCACCCAAGCTAGAAATTGATTTTTAAAAATCATGATCTACTAAGACCCAAGAGATATAAAGAACATCACATGTCTAACATTCAGCTTCTGGGAAACATTGGCATGAATTCTTCCTCCTTAGTCAATTCCAGCCCCAACTAAATCACCAGTTCTCCACAGAAACCCTTGCAGGGAAATCCTGCTGCCTGCCTGGGGCCCTACTGGCTTCAAACAGGGGAACACCCACAAGGTACTCTTTGAAGAGTAAAAGCCTAGAGCCTGGTTATTAGCTCTGAATCCATATGAATGCCATAGATTAACTTAGGTTCACACACTGTCCCAAGATTGGGAAGTCTCTGGGCTGCTAGCAGGACAATTGCATCCTGAAAAAGTATTCCCATAAACTGACCTTGTTTGCACTTTCTATTTTCACCCAACCAGAGGCACCTGCATCAGTGCTTGTATTAAAATTCTATCTACTCAAACAGAAAAAAAACCAAAATTTTTGAATGAAAACCAGCTTTTTTAATTAAAAAAGATCAAAGCAAACCACAGCTCCCTATTTCTGTTTCATATACTTACTGCATCCGAAAAGCAGCTGTTATCCAAGAACAAAACCCCTATAAATAAAGAAGTTTTTATGAGTTAACATACAAAAAATAGAGTCTCTAATCCACCCAATTAAGAGAAGTGTTTCTATTAAGCCAACCTCTTAGCTGCTAGTCTGTTGCTCTGAAATACAAGTCTAATATAAGTTAATCAGTTAAAAGCTTGTTAGAAGCACTGCTGTGATTACATTAACAAAAAGGCTTTTTATATAGGTTTACAAATCCTCCAATGAAACTGGACAGCACAGTGCACATCTCTCTGAGTGTCCCAGTATAGTTCAAAAAACCCCTTCTCCCTCAAAAGGCCTCTTCTTTCAAGTGAACATTATCCAACTAAATAGACACAGGTTATTCAACAGCTAAGTTGCTTTAGGGTTGTAAAAAGATGAAGAAAAGTACACAAATAGCAGAGCAATCCTGATCAAACACTAGTATGCTTTTGATGCTCACACAAATAATTAATTGCAAGGCTACATATTAAGTTAAGGCATGTGTAGAGTGTTAAAACATAGAATGCCACCACTGGACAGCTCTTGCATGGTTCATTCTGAAGTTGCAACACGAAATTAGCATCCAGTACCAGTTCAAAGACTCCAGAAAGACCATGGAAGGAGCCAGTTAAAAGTTTGGCCAAAACATTATGCTCCAGTCCAAACCAATTGGATTATTAAGAGTGCAAAGCACTATTATTAGCCTCACACTTGCATCCAGTTTTCTCAACTTTGTGAGGAAAACAATGTACTATAAAGAGCAACTAGGTATTATTTGCAATGGGAATACAATGTAAGTCTTTGAACTGCTAGCCAAGTACAAATCATTTACCAGGCTTTTTTTTCTCTCCCCTCCCCCACTGAAACTCTAACATATTAAATTAAATTTAAAAAAAAACCTAACCAAACTAACTTAGAAACAACACCACAAGATACTGGTTTATGACATGGCAATAGCTTGTCAGGAAACAGAGATTACAGAGTATGGTTGTATTAAAACATGATAAACAATGCATCATTCATTTTTGCATATAGAGGGTCTTCCAATTTAACAACTGCTTCATTGGACTAGATGGAAAAGCAAATTATAGCAGATTCCATTAAACAGATTTTGTTGAAAAAGTATGATCAGAACTCTAGAATACTTACCTTATCATACTCAAGATCTTCAGGCACTGATGATGATGTTGACAATCTGTTATACCTTGATTCACTAAAATACATTAAATGGTGCTTTTAAGTACCTTTAATGACAGATGATGGATTCCAATAGAATTATTTCAACTTTTAAGTTCTGAAATAAGTAAGGGAAGTAGTACAAACACTTTCACTTACAAAAGCTGTGTTTTTCACCTTGTAGCACATGCCTAATTATAGTAACTTGTGTGTGTCTCATGTTGAGCAGACAGGACATGTGAAATCCTGACATGAGAGCACACAACTGAATTAGAAAGAAAGTAACTCTTTATTGAGATATTAAAACCTCTGTGATGTAAGAGAATGCAACATAGGTTTGGGACCTCAGCCAGGATCAGATTTGCAAGCTGGCTTCCTGTTCAGATATTCCTACTTAGCAGCCATCACCTCTTTTCCCTGCTCCTTCCTTCCTTCAGCCACTACTCACAATTTCTCCACACAATTAAATCCCTGCAAAGCCACCTCCTCACACAAACCGAGTCCTGTAGCAAGGCTAGAAACATTTAGAACTTTGTAGCCCTCAAAAGTAGCAGAGTACCTGTTTTCAGTTTGCTGCTAAGAAGACATGTTGCAATGGTAATTACAGGACAACTCCTGTTAGAATGGAGTGTGTTCCTAGATGTCTCTAATTTTGACAGGCTGGCTCAGCTCACAGTCCAGCAGGACAGTGACACAGGCTCCTGGGTGTCTGACTGCTCCAGGGCCTGTTGGTCCCAGGCCTCCAGAGCTCACATGGGAGCCTTATACCAGAGCATTTTCATACTTGCTGCCTGAGCCAGCTGGGTTAAAACCTTCTCAATTATTGCCCATTTTATTATACATCATCTACATGTCACAACTGTACATGGATTACACCTAAAAGCAGGGTTTGAGTTCTTTCCTGTGGCTCAGTTGTGAATTTACCACAACTTGATTACACCAGAAAAAGGCTCACTATTAAAGTTTCCCCACTATACAGACAGACAGCTTAGTTCTTAAACATCCCATCATCAATTAAAAATTATAACCAAAAGCTAATTTGCAGTATCACTAAAAATCAGTGAGGAATTTCAGAAACCTGCAAGAGTATGTTTTTATTTTTTAACCCTTGAGAAATTTTATGACACAGGCTGTGCAGGAAGCTCTGAGAATATGCAGGGCTTGAGCCAAGATAAACAAAATGCTTAACATCCTTGTGTACAGAAACACCCTGCAAACATCACTGTGCAGCATGGCAGCAGACAAGCAGCCCATTTTCTTACCTCCACTTCCTTAACTCACAACTGTAGGATGAAGTTCATGCCAGTGGCAGACACATGACTTGTGCCTGAAGCCACAAACAGTAACTCTCTGAGTGGGATGCATTTCACACAAGGCAGTGTGAGGGCACTTTTAACAAGCATGTGCATGTGATTACAAACATATCTACCTGACTCAAATGCATCTAATTTAAGCCATACTCACTGTATACTTAATTCCCCACCCCCCAAATGGTTTCAACAAATCAGTCTGATGGCATCTCTCTTTTACCTTTCAACTTCTGACACCAGAGCAACACGGCCGTAGTCCCAGAATCTCTTTCTTATCACAGAAAACAGCAAGATTAAAATCTAGAAGATAAAAATAATTGAATATTTATTTTTCCCATTTCATAATACTTGTGTGTGTAAGAACTGACAAAAATGCTGTCCCAGCTCCAAAATCAATTATCACATGCCAACCAACTCAATGGTGTCCCAGCCTGTCTGGGACCAAAGGACCAGGACATCTGCCTTCCTGTTCTAATTTTAAAAGGAGAAGAACTGCATGCAAAACTGCTTCAGAACTGTAAGTGTATGAAGGTTTGTAACAGGAAAAGTAACCAGCAGCACTTGAGAGGAAGTCCAAACTTTCATGCACACATTTTTGCTGCTATTCATTACTTAATGAGCAGAAGTATGATGTGAGACTTGCAATTTTATTTGCTTTTCAAATAGTGATGTTAACAGATTCAACTGTGATATAGGGGCTCAACTATTTCTCAAGTGTAAGAATTATTTTTATCCTAATTCATATATTTTTATAACTCCAAAACCTCAGAAACTTACATTTGATCTCTGCAAAGTATTTTTAATGTGCCCCCTGTATTTTCCCTTTTTGAAGGAGACTAAGAAAACAAGAAAAAAAACACCCCATCACTGTGTATTTCATAGATGCATTTCTTTTTTTTTTTAAGAAACAAGTTGTTCCATACAAAGCAATGAAGCAGAAGTAACAAGGCCTGTTTTCTATGCAAATACACCCTCACCTTGTGGTTCCTCCTACATCCCATACCTGTTTGGCTGGAAAGTGGTGTTAGTGATGTAACTTACTGGGATCAAATACTGACTGGCAAGCCAGGATACACATCCAGATTATCTATGTGTCAGGACTACACAGCTAATTTCCACATTTCACAATGAATATAACCTTCTCATGAGAGCCTTCCTCCCAGCAGGGGAGAATAATTAGATCTTTCTCCTTCATCTGGTCATTAAACTTGATGCAAGCAGGGAAGTTCTCTAGACTCCTTGACAGCTTTGGTTGAAATTGGCTATAGTATTCTACAGTTATTAGGTAGGACTGAGAGATAAAAATGGGAAGACAATGAAATATATGAACCTCGCTTCCTTTGGAAACCAGCCTAGAAATTATATATCAGAAACCCATCAACTGACAGTTACTAAAGGGATATGCAGTAAACATGTCATGAAAATAGGAATACAGGTGTTGCTAAATAATTTGAAGCACTCAGTGCTTGAAGAAGGGAGGAGCCTTCTGCACTGCATCCAACTCTCTACCTAATGCTGAGTGCAGAGTTCAACAGCAAAGAATTAAGAAGCAGAGACTCAGTGTCTTAAAACTGAGCCACAGCTTTAAAAAAAATCCCTCCAAACACTTCAACTAAATCTTATTGAACAGTGAGCTGTCAGTCACACAGAGCAGTAAATACTGCACATCCTCAGCAAATGGCTTTATGAAGGCACACACCAAATCAACAGCAAAGAATGCCACGACATAACTTGGAGGAACATCCTCTGCATTCCTACAGAACTACAACTCACACCACAGGTTCTTTAAGTTTCTTTACAGCAGATTTCTAGAACTCAGAAACGATGCCATCCCTTTAGTCTTATTTTACTACCATAGACTCACTTCTCAGGCAAATTTGCAGGTCTGCAGCCCTGTTTCTGGTGGCTGAACAATCTAACTTTTGAGAAGGCCAGAAATATTTGCAATACAAGAAATGGAACACTGGGCTTACAAAGAAGAAGGTTACATCAAGCAGCAGGACAGTTGGGATTCCACCAAAAGTTACTCCTTGGAGCACGGTGCTGCCCTGGGCAGTGCTGTAGCAGTAAGTCTCATTTGTTGTGTTGAAAGGTCCACTCCTATTCCCAAAGAAGCCTAGATGAGAATGTCCAAACCCCAGGAAATAGAATGGGTTCATTTTGTCTTTCCCTTTAAAAGAAAAAAAAAAAGAAAATAAAAGGTGAAGTGCCTGGTTGGCATTTGTGAGATATACTAATACTACAAGTATAAAAGGTGCAGGAAGATCCAACCAGAAAACTACTTCAGAATAGAAGGTGCCTTTGACAATCTTTTCCCTCCACATGTGAAATATTTTGCAATACCTGACAGGTTCAGCTAGCAGCAGTGCCCAGACAGGAATTCCAGACATCTGAGGAACCACATCCTCTACACACACATGAAGACAACTGCAGAAGTGCCCCCCAAAGAAAACCTTCTCTATTTTTATCTATATAAATCTATAACATCAATGTACTTATTCCAACCTGGATTGTGACTCTAGGAATCACACAGGGCATTAGATATTCCAACAACAGCAGTCTGAAGATTTTGTTCCTAACTGATGAGCATGTGTGAACACATCAGCTTGTGAACTTTGCATTTAAATGTCAAAACCTTGAGATCATTAAAAAGTTCCCCACTAATTCCACAGGAAAGAACAACTACATAAATACACATGCTCCTTTCTGCTCTTGGAATATTGTGTGATCTTCCTTTTTTCAAAATAATTCAACTGAGAGAACAGCACAGTAATTACAGTGTATCACAAACAAGAAAGAACAAAGAGTATTTCTAAGAAAACAGCCATCTACCTCATTTTAGTCAACTGACCTGATCAGATAATGTAGTAACATACAAGAATGCACGAGATTTGGCTATTGATACAAAGTTCTTTTTATCAGTGCAGGCAATTGCTCGTTTATTTTGGGACTTTCCACTTCAAACATTTCTTTTCTTGGATCTTATTAACTTGCTGATTCCCGAGTACTGCTGCATGCAGAACACACTCCTGACTGATAAATTCACTAAGAAACTCAATCCTTCAAAAGCAAATATTGCAGGTCCTCATCACACAGGTCCAGGGATGCCACTTTTGGGATGCCGTGCCTCCGTAACAGGAATGCACATGTCTCTGACGACAGCACTATTCTGGATGCTGAAAACAAAACAAAACATGAATAACTACAAATTCTCTTTTTAAACAGCAGGAAAACAGCGTGGAGAATCTTTCTCCCAAAAGAGCATTTAGTAAATGTCGGATGGTGGGACACGGGGAGGAGGAAATTTTGTTTCAACTGACGTGTTTCATCATAGGAAAAAAAAAAAGGAGAAAGAGAACCAACAACAACGCCCACAAAAGTTGTGCCATGACTCTCTCCTTGCTTTCTGAAATTTAGTGCTGACGGAAGAGAAAGTATTTCTGAAGATACTTCGGGAAGTCTCATTGAAGAGACTTCTTGAGGACAAGAAGTAACGAACGGGACCTTATCAGACACGGCTCCCAATTCTCGAAAGCTTTTGTTTTTAGACACTGCTGCCAGGAAGATAAAGGGCAGGGGAAGAGCTCCCACGGGCGGGGCTGCGCCGCAGGAACCCAGCGGGCACCGGCTCCAGAAGGGGCAGCGGCTCCCGCGCGGCGCCCGGCGGAGCTCCCGGCCCCGGCGGGACGAGCCGCCGCGGC
>VZRZ01000261.1:0-21102 GCA_013398175.1 Climacteris rufus | reverse complement strand
CCCGCCCCCGGAGCGCGCTCCCGCCTGCCCGCGGCCGCGCGCCCCCTCAGGGAAGGGACCCTGGAACAACCGAGGGAAAGGCGCTGTGGCTGTGCAGACTGAGGAACAGAAGGCTCCGGGGAGGCCTTGTAGCGCCTACCAGTGCTTAAAACCACAACCAAATAGAGCATTTTATAGCACGAAAAAAAAACCTGAACAGAAATGTGGGGTATGATTTCTAGAGCGATTTCACAGTTCCAGATTTGGAAAAGTGGGCATGCACAAGTGGAGCAGGCCATACATTAAGATCACAAAGCCATGGAATAGGTTGGTTTGGAAGGGCTTTAAGTATCATCCGGTTCCATTCCCCTGCCATTGGCACGTACGCCTTCCACCAGCTCAGAACCCCATCCAGCCAGGCCTTGAACACTTCCGGGGATAGGACATCCATAATTTCTCTGGGCAACCTGTGCCAGTGTATCACCACCTTCACAGTGAAGAATTCCTTTCTAATATCTAATCCAAACCTATTCTCTTTCAGTTTGACTCCATTCCCCCTTGTCCTATCACTCCATGCCCTTGTGAAAGTCCCTCTGTGTCTGTGCAAAAAGTCCCTCTCCTGCTCTCTTGTAGCCCCCTTAGGGTACTGGAAGGTGCTCTAAGGTCTCCCTGCAGCCTTTCTCTTCTCCAGGCTGAACAGCCCCAGCTCTCTAAGCCTGTCTGTAGGAGAGCTGCTCCAGCCCCCTGAGCACCTTCATGGCCTCCTCCGTACTTGCTCCAACAAGTCCATGTCTTTCCTTTTGCTGGGAACCCCAGAGCTGAGTTCAGCAATCCAGGTTGGGTCTCATGAGGGCAGAGCAAAGAGATAAAATCGCCTTCTTTGACCTGCTGGCCACACCTCTTTTGACAGTAACTCTGAAATAAATTAATAAATTAATGGTAGTAGTATGAATGTTCCCTGAAATATGCAAAGCTCCTTGTCTCCACACACCTATTTCATAAGCTGTAAATTGGAAAAAACTCCAAGACCTAGGCAGTTTAATTTAATGAGTATGACAGAGCTGTGACAAATTCCCAGACATCCATAAGGACATCCCATCCTTTAATTGGGGGTTAATTGCTTCCAACAAAAGGCCAGAAACACTGTACAGCAGTTCCCTGCTGTTCACCCCTTCTCTACCCTTTATTTTAGTGTTCCCTCAACAGCTACTTGATACTCAGCATTGTTAACCATCCTCATCCTCCTGTATCTTCATCCTTTGCCCCTGACTGGCATGACTGACCTCAAGGAGCAGCAGGCATCTAAGGAAGAAGATGATGATAATGATGAAAATGTTACTGTTCAGAGGGAACCAGGGACCACTTACCTTCAAAGCTTTGCACCCGACTTGCAGTCTCGTGGATGAAGCATCAGTGATGTCTCAGAACAGCAACCCACTGTAAAACCAACCAAAATTAATCAGGGTATTGCAAGGTTCAGTCTGATGTTAATTGATCAAAACCTCAATTATCCATTGACTTTTATGTCTAAAAGAAATTAGCATCCCAGCTGCCAAGAAGCCAGTATCTGCTCCCTTTGACAGTCCTGCTCCTGCCTCTCCAGCTTTAACTCCTTGTGTCCCTGTGTATTCAGACTCCAGGGATTACTTAGGGCCTGGCATGCAGAGCTACTGTCCTGCTCCTTGCCATTTTATTAATCTACAATTGTTTTTCTCTGTCAAATCATTGTTTCACTTTTCAGGAATGGCTGCTCAGTGGAGAGCAGCATTTGGCTGTATGTGTGCTATATGCCTTCTGCCACTTCATCCCACTAAAAGGGAAAAGTCCTGGTTATCTGCAGTCACTGAGAGACATTTCAGGACAGAATTTCATAATTTACCTAGCAGATGCATTGTAGATAACCTGTGATTTTAAATTGGCTGTAATAATTATGCTAGTTAGAAAATGACATGAAAGTTCTCACCTCAAAGCAGAGTGGTTCAAATTCACTCCTGGAATAAAGAAATCCCACTGTTGTTGAAGGATTTTAGTTATTTTACCTTTAAACACACTCTCTCCTGTTTAGGGCTAGGTTGGTGGACAAGTTGTTTGGCATGAGTGTAGTAGAGTTATTGTTCCATCCTCCCTTTTCTGGAACAACTCTTCCCATGGACATTCAAAAGAGGATTTCAAAGTATAATAGTTATAATCACTTTATTTTAAATTAAATCTTACAGACGTAGCTGCAGCAGAGTAGACCTACCAGTGTATGCTTGCAGCTCTTGCACATCTAGGACCAAAATCTCTTTGAATGGTTTTCTCATTGATTTCCTAAGTTGTTTGTACTCTTGATTCTTACCATGTTTTTCAAAATTAAGAAGGCCTTGCTCTGGCTAGATTATCTTATTCTGTAGTGGAACATAGGTGATATTCACTGATCTCAACATTGTAGTCTTGACATTCTTCATTGTGATGACTTTTGCCTAGCCATGAAATAATTTTCCCCTCTCTTTCTCACAAGAATAACATCAAGCTTTTGTCATTTGTTTTTGTTCTTGCTCTGTCTAGACAGGCTCTTTAGCTAAGTGGTGTGATTTTGTTTATCTCTAATTTCAACAGCAGAGTCACATTTCCCTCCTCCCTACCTCTTGTAAATAGGGTTTTGTTTACCACTGTCTGTTCTTTTGGTGACAAAAGCCACATACTGTCATTAGTTCACAAACGTTTAATTATGTTGCTAGAGCAGATGGAAAGCCACCCTCAGGACCTAGGAGGCAGGTCAATAGAACCTGAAATCCTGCCATCTCTCTTTTATTTTGCATCTTCCATATCCACTTCAGCAGCTCTTTAGCACCAGGTTGAACAAGTGTGCAGGGTATTTACACTTGCCTTACTTTATTAAATGACCTTATGGCTGAAGAACTCCCTTGTCACTTTAGTTTGATTTATCACAGCAGGACAGCCCTTGATGGGTGAACTCCCAACAGGACTTCAATAGTCTCTGGAGGTGAGTAGCAGGTGGCCTGATGCTTTGCCATGCGTGGCAACTCTCGCCGTGGTTTCTCCTCTCTGAAGAAACTCATCAGCCCAGCTTGCTGTTCCTTACTTATCTGCCTATTCAAATATAACTTAATGGATTTAATTCAGGCTTCCAGCCTGGCAGCCCTTCGCTATCTTTTAATCTTTGCCTTCATCTGGCAATCTGTTTACAAGCTTCAAGATACCACAGGACTCAGTGTGGGCATTATGGAGTCTTCCTTTGAAAGGCCTGAGCATTAATATGTTTATAATATAAACAAACAAATAGACAAATCTAGACAGACTTTTAAATGTCATAATACAAAGCAGCAAGCAGCAAGTGTTGACTTATATAACTTACATTGACTTAAATTTACACTTCTTTTCTCTCTATTCTTTATGATTGTTTTTGTCGTGCTGCTTCTCATTCATAGGTAATATGTTGATTTTCAAGGTAGAAATAGCCTTGCATGAAAGTTGGAATGTGTTTCTATTAATCAATAGGACTGACTATTATACAAAATATTTAACTTAATACATCTAGTGATCTATGATAGAAATTTGCTTTTCTTTACTTTTACATCTTGTGTCAGATAGGAAATGGTGAATGGAGCATTGGTATTGATGCTTGAGCATGATTCATTTTTCTTGTCATCTTCATCAAGCTATACTTGGATGAAAACTGAAATTTTATTAAAATACACAGGAAACTGCAATCTAAAATAGCACTACTGAGAAGTACAGAAGGAAAAAGCAGGCTCATTGCAACATATTTTGCATAAACTTGATTCATGAAGTGGTGAATCCATGAGCTTCCTCATCACTCACCTCTGGGCAGGGTGAGGTTTTAAACCTTGTTTTATTGGGGTAGTTGTAGGTGTGGAGAACCCCTTGCTGATATATGGGATTGGTAGGTTTGCTGATATATGGGATTGGCAGGTTTATTATCAGCTTGTTGCAATGCCACCACTGTTGGGGTGACACACTTTGGTACAAAACTAGGGCAAGGTGACCTGCAACCTTCATTGTTTTCTGAATATACACATTATCTTAATACTTATCCATGCATTAACCCCGTGTGTGGAAAAGCTGAAGGGATTTAATGGAGAGGTGGCCCAGCACTAACTCTGATTAAGGCAGCTCCCCAGGAGAGAGAGGGACATGGAGAAACCCTCTGTCACAATCTCCCACCCAGTGGGTGTCTCCCACTGCACAGGAGAGCACCTGGCCACATGACCCACTGGACTTACCAGGGACCAGGTGTACTTGTTCCCAGTGTAAAATATCAAAGCATTTAAGGCTTGGAAAGACAAAACCCATCCTTGGGTACAACTTACGTGAGTTTTAGTGAAGGACTCCAGTGTCCTTGGGAGCCTCTGTGCTCCATAGGTGTCCTGACTGTCCATGGTGACTCCTGGCGCAGCAGGACTGAGGTGAGACCTGGACAGACTTTACCATCCCTGCCTTGGGTTCTGCTTTCCCTGGAGCAGAAAGGTGACTGGGTGGTTGTGCAGAGCCACAAAATGCTCCAGGAGATCTTGCAGTTTAAACCATTGGTGGGTCAGTTCAGCTGAGTTGGCTGGAGCCTTGGATTGAGGGTGAATTTTTGTGAACCAAGCTCTGAAATTCTGGTTTTGATCAGAATAGATCAGAAGAGGAAAAACTAGTTTTCCTCTTTTTATTTTTTCTTTTCAAATACTACTCAGTTTGACAGTTTTGAGGAAACTACTTATTAAACTGATTGGTCTGCTGCATCCACTCTCTATCTGCAAAGAGTCCATTGAGATTCCCAGCTTTTAGATGTAAGAACTGGGTTCCAAGGCCTTGGTGACAACCCTTCCTGGTTCACTGGCTTAATTTCCCTTAAAATGGCAGCATCAAACATACTGCTTGATCATTTATAAATGTAGTTTACAGTACTTTTAAAGTGTCAAAAAAGTTAACTTTGATAGGTGGTTATTTTTTCAATATGTATATTTTTAAAAAATAAGAATATATTTGAACGGAAATCTAGATTAAATAGTTTTATAAGGACTTTTAAATTGAGTAGCCTTTTTTTTTCTCTTGGGCAAGAATTGTGCCTCCCCACCTCTGGACTTAGAGATGAAAACAATTCGGTGCCCAAACTGTGAGGATTTCAAAGAGCTGGGAAGGTCTGTGTTACAATTTTCGCTGCAGCAGTGACTCCACTCCTTTGCAGACACAGCAGGTGAGCAGAGGGGGGTAGAAATGCCAGCAGGATGATCCTGGTGAGCCCACGCAGGGGGTCAGGTGCCAGGAACGTGAGGGGCAGGTGGCGGGGGCTGAGTTGGTGTTGGGATGCCAAGTGGCTTAGGCAGGGAGCTGTGAAGAGCTCTGGCCATGGCAAACAGCCACGGGCAAGGGCAGGGGGAGCTCCTGTAGCCAGGGCCTGGCTTTAGGAGAGCATGGCTGGAAATGCTGGGGAGCAGCAGCATCCAACCAGTTCCAAGTGCATGGCTGCTGCTTGAGGCACGGCACAGGCACGTGGATCTCACTGTGTGCTTTCTGGCATCTCCACTTTAGGGGAGCAGAAAGTTGCCTGAATCTGCTTATTCCTTAGCATGTGATTTCCTGTTGGACACATTACCACCATACCTTCTGACTTGCCCAGCCTTGTCCCTTCCTGTCCACTCTTTCCTTCCTCTTTCTGCAGCAGATTTTTTCCTCCCTCCATTCATCCTTTCTCCTATTTATTTTACTTTCTCCGAATCACTTTATTTTCTTTCTGCTTCATCCTTCTCCTTTCAAATGTATGCAAAGGACAGAAGGGTATTTCCTCACATCTCTCCCAGCTGGACTTGGCATGTTTGACGTTGTCTCATGAGGGGGAGTGTGGCCTTATCTGTGTAAAAAGGGAAAGTAATGTAGGCACTGCAAGTTGAGCTTAAACCCACAGGTGATCTACGGATCAGTGGAGAACTTTCTTCCCTGTCAGTAACAGATGGCAAGAGGGACATGGTTTGTTTTACTAACAATTATGTACAGTAATCGTTAGAGTCTATTGGTGATTAGAGTTTTGTTGGTAGAAGCTGTGGTTGGCTGGTGCCTTTGAAAATCAGTTTATTTATTTTGGTGTCTAAATATGGACTTGAAAATTTTGGCCAAGGCAATTTGCTCAAGGTCATAATCCTGACTCAGGGACAGAACGGGGAAGAGAGCCCAAATGCTGTCAGCTCTCCTTTCCTATTGATATTATGTACAGTTTCAGTAAAGCAGATGTTTATATATTTAGATTCACTAAATAAATTGTTTATAGATTCAGGATATATCTGAGATTATAATAGAGGGAGTGGTCAGAATTAATCTGGGAGAGGTTAAGAGCAGGTCCTGTAAAGTGGCACAGGCACTCTGTGGAAGTTTCTGGAATGAGATGGACTCCAGGATGGAAGAAAGGGTCAGTGTTACATGGGAACACCAAGGCAAACTACTCCTGCCTTCACAGCACAGCATCTTTCCTTTTACACCCTGACTGGGTTGGGTCCTGGGACTGTGTGAGCACAGCTAAAGAGTAGGTGTTGCATGCAGAGCCCTGGGATGAGCAGACCTGAGGTTTAAGGCCCCAAAATCCAAATGTTTAAGAGTTTGCCAGCCTGGGAACGTGGTGAAGGCCAGAGGTGAGCTTTTCCACCACAAGGGACTGAAAACAAATCAAGAAGTGCAGCCTCCAAAGAGTTTTAAGAGCCAGTCTTCTGAATCTGCTTCACATCATGATTTTCAGATTCCTTCCTTTGGATTTGCAAAACCTGAACTTCATTGAGAACGTTGTTTTGCTGGAGTCTGACTTTGAGGTGTTCCAAGAGATCTGGTCAAACTGACCAAGAATTTCAAATTAATTCTCAGGTCATCTATGTCTCTGCTCAAATTGCAGTAATTATTTCTAGTTTTGCTGTCACAGAAGTAAAATATTCCTTGCTCTCTTTTAGAATTAAAGCAGAGAAAAGGGACTAAGCATCCAAGTTTTGCTCAATGAAAAATGGACTCTGAATTCCTTCTTGTACATTTGAAAATATTCTCCATGTGTATGATTTGTCAAAAGACCCTGAATTCTGCACTGACAACTGCTGAAGCTAAGAGACATGCTGCATAAATAAAATAAATTTTAGTCACCATGTCTTTACTTTAGTTATTCAGCCTGGAAAGCTGACAGATGCCAGCTTCAAATGTGTGGCATTTCCTGTGGAATCACATGTCAAAGCCAAAATTAAGGTTCAGAAATGCATTTGGTTGCAATATGGAAATGTTGGCCATCCCTGGATTAATGCTTTTGAATAAGCAAATGGTCAGGTAAGAAAAGAAAAAAAAAGCAACCCCCAAACAACTGAAGTTTGTGTTTCACGCTTCTAGTGACCTGGCCAAGTGTGGCTAAATTCCCTTTTAAAATCAAATGACCATGGTGCATCTCCCAGGGTGCTACAGTATGAATGCTAAAAGGATTAAAACTAGTCATCTCACAGAGCTTTATTTTTTGCTCTTTTAAGGGCCATGTTATATCCGAGACTTTATACTCCTTGTTTACATAGATATGAGTGCATGGCAGGAAATCACAGAATTTAACCTGTGCCATGAAGTAAAATACCCTCTTCTGTTCTGTTTTGGAGTCAAATACACAAACAATGGTGTTTTCTCCAGTTCTTTTCTGCTGTAGTCTTTTTAATTAAAGAGTAATAAAATTTAAAAAAAAGTTATAAAAGCAACACCATGATAATATAAATATTTAAGTGAAAACAGCTTTGTAGTAACTGCTTGAGTAAAAGCAGTCTATCCACACACCCTCCTTTCTGAACATTGCAGCATTGCTTGAAAACAAGAGAAAATTAGGGGGCTATTTTGATATTTGTTATTGTGCAATTCTCAAAGCTGTAACAAGGTGCTGAACCTAGACAGAAGGGGAATGGAAGGGACAGGATAAATAATAAAACACCACAAATAGTGACCAGCTCACTGGATTTTAAAAATAAGTTAATGATTTGAAATTTTATAAACATCTAAAATATTTTAAAATGAATTTAAAATTAACTGTAGCCCTTTGGGACCATTCTCAGAAGAGATGTCAGTACTCTGAAGACAAAGAAAAGCTTCCTGCAAAAGTTCAATGCAGTCAGTGCTTACAGCCACTCAAACCTGCCTCCTTCTGTTTAAAAAGAATGAACATGAAGCACCAGGATGAGGGATTATAATCTGATCCAAGTCATAATTTCCAAGAAGGTTTTGTAGCTCTGGAATCTCCCACCTCCCCTGGAAGCCTCTCAGACATCTTCCCCCAGCGTCAGCCCAGCTCACCCAGAGCTCAGGCAGCCAGGCCTGGTGTTGTTGCTGGACCCGTTCAGAATTGTGCTCCATCATCCCTTTGATCACAGCACTGGTGTGCTCTTAGCATCAAGGAGAAAAGCCACGTGCAAGTCTTTGTTTTGAAACTGAATGCATCCAAGTTCCATGGTGTAAAACCCTCTGACATGCAATAGCCCCAAAGTCACTTTAGCAGCAGATGTTTCAGACGGAAAACAGCAATGTGAGTAGTTCAGCTCATTTTCCTCTTGCTGCAGGTATCTTTTTGCCAATTAGTATATTTGCTAAGGCACTGCCCAAGTTTATTTTAAATATCTCAGCAAGGACTAGAGGAAGCCTTTGGGCAGCTGCTCTGCACTCTGTCTGATGTACCAGATCAGAGAAACCTAAAGTTGTTATCAATTCTGTCTTGTCATCTCTGTGTAGGTTATGACTTAATTTTGCCTTCTACAATCTTGCACTGTTTCGTATTTTTCTGTGCAAGCAACAGCCCTTTTTTGTTTATTTTGCACTCCACTAACAAAATACTGTTTTGCACAACAGCTCACCATGTTTAGCAGAAAAGGTTGCTTTTAGGTCTCAGTCATCTTGGCCTTTCATCTTTATGGCCTGCAGAAAAAAATATCTTTCAGCAGAGTTAGTAATGCAAATTATTCAAGTTGCATTAACACGTAGTTTATAATCTTTCCGCCTTTGCAGCTTCTCCTGGTAATAGAAACAAATTACAGCTGCTAGAATATAGTGTTATTCTTTCCTATCTATCTGAGTTGGGAAAAACTGACTAATTTTCTCTCTTTCTTAGCAAAAGAGGACGGTCTGTTCAGTGAAGTGAAAGTTATTAGAGCTAAAATTAACAGGAGGAAAAACAGTCCATAATTAAGCCGGGCTACTGACTGCCACAGATGCAATATGAATGGTATTCCAACTGTATGAGCACGACAGGAAAATGGGGACATTTCTCAGTTTTTGGAGTGCCACTGGCTACACAAATTTGGCACAGAATCATCAAGGGATATGTTTAGGTAAGAAAAGACCTCTAAGATCTTCGAGTCCAACCATTAACCCAGCAGTGCCACTAAACCCTGCCCCTGGGTTTAAATTTTGGCCTCCTGGGCACCCTGCTGGCTCACAGTGGTGGATGTGCACCAGAGCCATGTGGCCTGAGAGCTGTGTGGACACAGAGCCTCTTCGAGTCCTCCGAGCCTCCCCGAGCCTCCCCAGCCCTGCCTGGCCCAGAGGTGGAACTCACTTGCATCATTAAGGCAGAAGAAACATGCTCTTATAAAAAGCTGATGAACTTCCACAGTGTAAACACACGGTTGCAAAGAAAAGGCAGCATTTTAACTAGGCAGATAGATGGGCTCTTATTAGAAATGAAGTGGTGCCCCTACAAAATGCAGCTATTTCTCAGTAATAGGGATGTTCCATAATGAAGTGGACTGTGGTGCAAAGCAAGCAATTTAGGGCTGTATGCTTATTTGTCTGATTCAACTGCATTAGCTAAATGTCAGTGTTTTTGCCAGCAGCCTGTGCTGCAGCCATCAGAGCGGTGACAAGTCCTGCTTCCCCAGCCACAAATAAGGCACAGGCTGGGGCAGTGGGGAGGAGACTGCTGGAGGGACAGAAAATGCTGTATTTAAACAGTTGTGTTTACTTTTCTGTTAAAAAAAAAAAAAAAAAGAAAAAAATCTTGAAGATCTCTATTCTGCCAGAACACTGGCACTTTGCAAACACTGCCAACACAAACTGTGCGAGCGAGCCAGCTGACATCAGCTGACCAAGGACATGGGGGGACTTTGGTCATTTTATCCATTCCTTTTCAGACAGACAGCCTTTTGTCCCAGCCATCTGATCAAAACAAGCCCATGAGTAAAAGCAGAAGCTGCCTATGGAAGATGTGCTCATGTCAATGCAATCCGAGATACACAGCACCAGGAGTTACATGAACTCAGCTCAAGATCAAAACTGGTTTGCCATATTTCTCTCAAATAAAATGGGGGGTTTAGTATATTGGATACATTGTGGGATAAATGCATTAGGGAACATTATCCCCACTGCTGCCTGAGTCTTCAGCAGCAGCATTTGTGAGAAAAACCCAACAGGACCTGATCTTTATGATATTTCTATTGGAGATGGCAATATGGTATAGGCCAGTTCAGTCTGGCCTATTCCAGTGATGAGGAAAAACGATCTCATGTCCTTGCCTAGATTAAATGAACTGGACAATTTCTGTATAGATTAAGCAGGTGATGGCTTGGTTCACAAAACTTGCTACTGAAACTGGCTCCTTGGTTGGCAGGCAGAGTAAACACCAAGGAATGAGGCTGCAGTTCTCTGGTATGAGATCTGTGCACTGTCAGTCAGAGTAACCAGGGTTTGTCTCAGACATGGGACATGAAGTTCTGTTTCCCAGAGCTGTGTTAGCCAGAGCTCACAACACAGATCCAGAGTCCCTTTTAGGGCTTCATGCCCACTGGAGGTGTGAAGGGGATGCATGGTAGCCAGGTAAGTCAGGTGATACCTGAGGGAGCACAGAGCCTTTTGGAACAAAAATTAACATAGCCAAATTTTTACAACAAATCACAACCAGCAGAAAGATCAATGCACTGCATTGAGTGGCTCTGCTGTTTCCAGTCTAGCCCTGGGAGACACCTGGATGTCTTGTGTTATCAGACCTTATCTGCTGGAAACTTTTCCATGCCAGACACTTGCAGAGCAGACTGAGGCCATGGGGAGCACACATGCAAACTCCAAGGAGCTATTCTGTCTTTGTCCATGGAGCAAGTTATTCATGCCATCCTGTGAAGGCTGGGAGAGATGGGGCTGCTCAGCCTAGAGAAGGGAGACATTCTAGCACCTTCCAGTACCTTAAGGGGGCTACAAGAGAGCTGGAGAGGGACTTTTTACGAGGGCATGTAGTGATAGTACAAGGGAGAATGGCTTCAAACTGACAGAGGAGAGATTTAGATTAGATATTTGAAGGAAATCCTTTACTGTGAGGATGCTGAGATGCTGGCACAGATTGCCCAGAGAAGTTGTGGATGCCCCATCCCTGGAAGTGTTCAAGGCCAGGTTGGACATGGCTTTAAGCAGGGTTTAGTGAGCTCCACACTAGACCTGTTTGACACAGGGCCAGTGCCTGCAGAGGAAGAGGGGTTCCAACACCAGCAGAGACCATGACAGTCAAGAAAGAAGCTAAAGATACCTGTGAAATCCCACTTAAAGGTGTGTAGCCTGAGGTTGGTGATGGCAATACTCAGTTTGAAGCACTGTTGGGTGGCTGGTGGGTGCATTGGTGGGGCAGTGTGTGAGGGGCATGCCTTCATGCATAGCCTGCAGTTTACTGCCAATTTTAAAGCCTGAAACCCAGGCCTTCACAAGACCACCTTCTTCTGTTTTGTTAGCTATGTAAAACTTGGTGTGCTTGAGGCTGAAAAAGAATATGAAACAGAATTTGTACTTGAATTCTTTTTTAACTTGGCATGTTTACACCTGCATCTTAACCACTCCTGTTTTTACTTCTACACTCCTCGATTCAGAAGCCCCTCAGTTTGGGGAAGAACAGACCAAAATCTACATGGAACTGTGCTCCCACTTCCCTGTGATAAACCTGTTGCACAAATGTGGGCATTTCTTTGGAGCACACAGGAATGGTTGTCTTTCACATCACTCAAGCAAGGGCTGTTTTAATGTGGGCCCAGCTGTAATACAAAGGAGTTATGTCCCTTGCAATTCAAATCTTGAAAAGTTAAATATTCAGACCCTCAATACTGCAGATACATTTCAAACATTTTTGCTTCCCAGGATAATAGCTACATGATTAGGGTAAGCCTTTCACACTTTCTCTTTGAACCCACTGGATTTATTTACCCAAAATCATTGCATGGATATGGCCAGCATATGTCTTACAGAACTACTTGTATTAATATTAAAGGCTTCAATATAGAGATTCCCTCCCCACTAAGTACTGGCTTTTAAAACTGGGAGTTGCTCATACTTCATCCCTTGCAGCCTCTTTGAATCCTCTGTTTGGCGTTTCAAATGTGCCATGCAGGTTCTAATACACATTACACAAAAAGAGCTATTATAAAATTCCTGGCTTTTTCTTGTTTGCATGACAAAGGGTGAATGGCAAATCCTCCAATTGGACCAGATAATCACTCTCCTGTGAAAAGCCTGCAATCCACATCCTCTGTTTTCTTCTTAGCTGAGCTTCAACTGTGTTTGGTCAATAATTTTATTTTAGGTGTGAAGCCCATAAATCACCTTCCAATACACATTGGACAACAGAGAGTCCTGGTGGATTTGGCATCAGCCACAGGAGAAATCACATCTGGATACAGGAAAGCTGAGTGCTGCTGGAGCAATCAGCCATTTTCATTTCATGTTGTCATGGTTTTTTGAAGAGCACTCACTGAAGCAGAAACTAATTGGACGGATAAATAATTATGGGATCATGTCTTCTGACATAAGAGACACCATTACAAATCCAGGAACTGCAGTTTTACCCGAGTGACCACATAAACATAACAAAGTCCCTGCTGGAACTGAGCTGGCCAACACTTACAGAGCCCATCTGCAGGAAGCTTTGCCAGCCACCTGAACATTGCTCAGGTGCAGTTTCCAAGCCTCCGACACAGTGCATTGTGTGACCAGTTCATCTGTCCCTGCCCCTGAGGATCAGTAATGTGCCATTTAGCTGGGGAGGCAGTCCTGAGGGAACAGCCAGGTGTATGGAGCCTTCCTAAAGGGCTGAGGGCATCACAAAGATTCCAGGAAAAACCCCTTCCCTCCTCTTATTCACAAAAGCAGGGATATTTGACATGAGCTGAAGCTGAAGCAGTGAAATGAAGTGGATACTTTTCCCTGCTGTTTGTGTCTTGGAAACTGATGTATTTTGAACTAACATAAAAATGTATGTCTAAAATTCATCTTCAGAGAAAGATGCTGCACAAAATGCGGCATCATTAAAGAATGTACTGCCTTGGGCCATGCACAAGCTGTTGCTTTGTAGTCTGTTCCATTTTAGTCTTAAAACTCAATTTAGCTAAATAAGGTGCCCTTTTAACATCTAACAGAGGTTTTATCATGTTTAAGGAGACAAGTTTCTTAAAAGGTTGTAAAGACAAAGTGAGCAGTAACAAGAGTGTTGAGTGAGGCTCTTTCAGACAGCTTTATTGCCTTCCCCTGAGTACAAAACAGGCTGCCTCGGCTGACACTTGTTTTAATGAGGGATGAGCCACAACGGGGTGTTTTTGTACAAGTTCATTACATGGCATCCTCCAGCCAGACTGTCCTCAGGGCAAACCATTCAGCCTGGACATTGGATGAAACTGGACCGATTTTAAATCATTTCCAGAGACATATAAAATCCAAGGAACCTTTGATGCTGAAAAGATTTGTATGTAAGCGCAGGTATGTGGCTGCTGGATGAGAATCTGCCCCGAGTGCCTTGCTCCTTCACGCTTTTATCAATCACATTTTATTTCTTAAATTCAATTCTCCTGGGATTGGTGCCAAAAGCAGATTTCCACATTTTAGGCCAGCAAAGGCCAGGGAAGCAAAGGATGTGAGCTTCAAGTTTAAAGGCTGGACTACAAGGTAAACATGCAGCCTCCCCACCCCAGCCTCCAGGTCAGCTTCAGTCTCCAGAGCCAGCACTCTATTGTGGTTGTTAACAGCGTTCAAAATACTGATATTCTTCACCCATGTCATGGAACAGTGCAGTGGTTTCTCATATTCACTGAAAGGTGATCTGCCTTTACATAAAGCCTTCTTCTTTTAAGCACAAGTATTATGAAACCCACAGGAATCCATAAAAAGTGGTGGGACATTTTTCTAAAATGTCACGCCCGTACATCTTCCACCTTCTGTGATTCAGAAGCAGCATAAAAGGCCATAAATCATTCAATTGCTGTGATTCACTGCCCTGATTCATACACTTGATGCAAATATTCAGATATCAAAGTGGTACATAAAGCCCCCCCCCCAAAGATTTAAATGATTTTTCAGTGCTTTCCATGAAGATGGACTTGCAGCTAAAGCTAAAGCTTCTCCTGATTGATATTGGCTATTTTATGTAGCAAGTCCCCTGCAGTAAAGATTGATACTTCCTTTAAGAATCATACGGTGTAGCACATAAAGCAATGTACTCTGCAGACGTGTTTCCTCCCTGGCTGAGGCTGAACAGGGGACACTGATTGCTCAGGGGGCTTCTGGGCAAACATTTACAGGGAATTAAAAAAAGGATGGAAGCTTCTTCCCCGTGAAGGAATCTGGAAGCCCCCCTAAACCTCCTTGTATTAACTTTGCAGTGGATGAAGGTGTTAAACTGGCATGTGTCTACCAACAGGGGAGTGACCCTTTTAAGTCCTTTGCTTCGTCCCCACTTGTGAAATTTGTTGTGCCAGTGGGACGAGGCTGGCTATAAAACCCCGGCAGCGGGGACCGCATCCCAACTGGGGCAGCCTGCCAGCACATCTCTGCCGAGAGCAGCCCCAGGGAGATTGCCCTTCATCCCTGCCTCACTGAAGGAGGAGGATGGAGCTGAGGTGTGCTCGGATGCTCTGCGTGCTCTGCCTCGTCCTCACCGTCCGAGCTTTTACCCAGGAAGGCTTCAAGGAGGCGGTGCTGAGGCAGCTGGGGCTCTCTGAGGTCCCTAAACTTCATCAGAGCGACTTGGTGGATCTGGTTATCCCAGAGCACGTGAAGAACAAGTACCTGTCCATGCTGAAGCGCCAGAGGGTGAAGCGCCGGGCTCTGCCGAGCCTGGCTGGCATCCTCAGGGGGATCCCTGGGCACACAGGTAAGGTTTGTGCTGCTGGCAGCATCCAAAGCACTGTGCTGCTGCCAGGGGAAGCTGCCAGGGCTCTCCCTGCTGCAGGATGGGCAGGGGCAAACCCACGGGGGAGGGAGGATTGGGTCTGGCTCCAAAGCTCAGCTGGGTAGAAGAGGTGCATGCAACAGCATCTTAAAGATGAACAAGCACTCCTTGCACTTGGAAAGGGGATCCCACAGCCCTTGCAAAGGGCAGGCTGCTGCTGGAGCTTCATGGAAGCCTTGGTACCTTGAGAACAGTCTGGGAAGGTGGAGAAACTATTAGAAAAATTTAAAAAAAATAGAAAAGAAAGTCAATAGAAAGTGCAGACCATGTAGGTTTTGGGTCAAATATACAGCAATCCTGTAATAGGAATCACACCTCTTGGAGGATGTTTCACCCTCTATCACTTCTTTTTTGCTTTGGGTGGGGTTTTTTTTGTTTTGTTTTGGTCTTTTGTTTGTTTGGGTTTTTGTTTGTTTGTTTGTTTGGTTTTTTCATTGTTCTTTTTTTTTTTTTTGTTTTTTGACTCGGAAAACGATCAAGGAGGAAAATAGTCATACAGATGCAATGGTGTACAATGGTGTTTGCACAAGGGCACTTAGAGCCTATTTTGCTTTCAAAGGACATACATAGCACCTGGACAGCAAATGAAAATACTTTTTCATTCCAAGTGGTGCAGTTTCCTGCTTTCATGCCCAGCACTGGCACAGAGACACACACCTTTTAGGATCTGCTGCATTTGGGGTCATATTATGTCACAGATTTTGTTCTTCCAGGTTGTAGAGACTCAGACACAGGAGAAGAATCAGGGCATTTGCAAGACATTGGTTCAAATATGCATTAGAAAAGCTGTGTTTAGTGTCTGTCCCTGCCACAAGGGCTCACTGGCAGCATGGAAGGAGTGTGTTGTGATGACAATTGTGTATGAAACGTGGGGGCTTTGCTCACCAGGATGGCAATGACAGGCCAACTTTTGGTTCCCAACTGCACAGGTTTGCCAGGAGAAGTCCTCTACTCCGGCACAGCCACGCGCCAGAAGCTCATGTTTGACATGGAGGGCAGAATAGCTAAAAACAGTGAAGTCACAATGGCTGAGCTGAAACTCTTCAAAAAGCCTCTGGACAGGGCACACCTGCCTGCCAAGCAGCCTCACAGGCCCGTCTCCAACGCCAGAGTCAGCGTGTACTGGGTGCAAAGGCAGCACGACGGCACCAACAGGACCTCCCTGATAGATTCCAGGTAAGAAAGGGGCATCTGCTGGAGGCAGGACTTTAGTTACAGAATCCTCTGGGCTGCTGGCTCTCATGCGGTTGTACCTCAGCTCAGTCTGATGGGGTTACATCTGCAGAATCGGGTTATATGGCCTCTAAATCCAGAATGGGATTATAAGAGCAGATATTACACTAAGACGGCAATATACGATGATTCTTCGAAATAATCTCTCTCTGTATCAAATGACGCCATGCACTGTTACATCTTTCCCTCTAAAACCCTCCACCCGGCTCAGTTCTCTCTCTCTAACTCATGTAGGTTACTGGCTGCTGGTATTCTTTCCACTGGCCATCTCATTAGCTGGTTGAAATAAGTAAATTATGCGAAAAGCATCTGATTCTGTAGCCGTGAGCTCTGTAGAAGTTTTACAAGCCTTGAAGGCAGAATGAGACATCAAACCAATTTCCTGGGTGGGTAGAAACTTATGGCCCTAATGCAGCTCAGACAGGAGCAGGTGGGAGCCTGGCGTTTACCAGGCTGTTGTCACCAATGCTGAGCCTGCACATGATCCTGCACCACCCTAATTTTTTGTATGAGCATGTACAGAGGGTTTTTTCTGGCCCTTCAGTGTCTGTTAGTTCTCCCTGCTTCTTTATGAGGTGGCAATTAATTGCTGTGGGTGCTTGCCCAGGGCAAAAATGATCATGTAATCAAGGCATGTGACAAGCTACAGGAAACAAATTATTCTGCTGTAATAACAGCGCTGCGAGCCCGGGATTTATCTGATGGGCTTTTCTGACGCCAAGCCCTTGTCCCCCAGGCTGGTTGCCATACGGGAGTCGGGCTGGAAGAACTTTGATGTGACCCAGGCCGTGCACTACTGGCTGCGGAGCCAGAGGCGGGAGCCGCTGTTCCTGGAGGTGTGGATCGAAGGGGAGAGGGCCGGCAGCCACGCCTCGGAAATGGCCAGGGCCGTGCGCTTCGCCTCGCAGGACCCCAAGGACAAAGCCCTGGGCAAGCCTGAGCTGGTGCTTTACACCCTCGACTTGGACGACTACGGGTATGTACGGAGCCTAAACCTGGGCTGTCTCTGGTGGGACTTTGCCCCTGAATAACGCAGGGCGGGCAAACCCAGGGAGGGCGGCTCTCGCCCTCGCGAGCGTTTACTTGCTGTGAATGGAGGAGTTGGGAAGTTGCTGCCGAATCACACCTCTCCTATTCCCATATTTGTTGTCTGAATACTCAAACCCTGAGCACGGCTCAGGTTTCACGTCTCGGAGCCCACCTGTGTTATTAGCACGCGGATTATTTCTCCCAGTTTCCAACTACAACATCCCTTTCTGCTTCTCCCTCGGCATCCAGGAGCCCCGGGGACTGCAGGGAGGAGGCGCTGGTGCGGAAATCCACCTGCTGCCGGCAGAAACACTACGTGAACCTCCGCGAGCTGCCGTGGGCGCAGCCCTGGATCCTGGAGCCGGCGGGGTTCCAGGCGTACCGCTGCTCCGGGAGCTGCCTGCAGCCGCCCCGCGCCCCGCGCCGCCCCGGGCCCGGCCGGCGCTCCTGCGTCGTGGCCGCCAGCTCCGCGCTGCCCGTCATGTACCTGCTCCGCAGGGGCAACCGCACCGAGGTGCAGGCGGCCGAGTTCCCCAACATGGTGGTGGAGAGCTGCAGCTGCGCGGCGGACGGCGAGGCGCTGCTGTGAGCGGGGGGTGGCCGGGCTGTCACCCGCTCCCGCCGCCCCGCAGCCCCGCCGAGAGCCGCCCCCGGCCGGGGATGGAGGCTCCGGGGCATCCCTGCCTGCCAGGGCCGGCAGCAGCGGGGCTGGGGCTCCCCCGGGCCCTGCTACCCTGCAGAGGCTGCACTTACAAGCGCTGGCCCTGCAGATGGGCTCAGAGGGGTGTGCGTTTCACATGTACCTGTGTGAGGGTACCTGAGGAGCCTAGAGCTTCCCCTTCCCCTGAGTTCATTTCGGTCCCCACCCTGGAGTATTGCAAACAGCTCCAGGCAAAAGAAGAGCGACCATCACCAGGTGAAGAACTAATGCCTGGGCTCAGCTTTTCATTCCCAACCTCCTGGGTTTGGTCCTTGCCTGTCCAAGTCGTGTTAATGGTGAACTGGGGAGCAGAAGCACTTACATGTATATAATCTATACACACACACATACACACATGTACAGAGTATATGAATATATGCATGTATTGTCTACATACTGACTGCATACATATATGAATGTACATAAAATATTGACTGGAGCTCAAAGGAACATATGTATGTCCTTACGTATTGAATGTACTTATACATATCTACATGTACATAAAGTATTATCTGGAACTCAAAGGATTTTATTTTTGGACCCTGCGCCACAGGCTTAACACAGTTTTAAGCAGAATCTAGGGTCTTAGAATCAACAGGAATATTAGGACTTATGTTTGCTTGCATGAGTAACAGTTTGTTTTTCTGATTCTGTATTACAGTTATTTCAATTTAGGGATATTTTCCAGCTTTTGTGTGTTTTCAACCTTAAGGAAATAATAAAATACAAGTATTAAAGTAGCCATGTGTTTGTTTATATTCATTCTTAGCTCTAAAAGTGAAGGGAAAAAGATCTGTCATACTTCTGAGAGTACCCCAGTGCCCAGCTCCTATAAATACACACACAGTAACAGCTCTTCTCAGCTACCTGTGTCATCCCACCTGCTCCTGGTAAATCTTTTCTACTGCCACAGGGACTGGGACTGGGCTGAATCAGCAGGCAGAGCAGAGCCTACACTGGCGGCACTTCATCTTGAGCTTCTGTGGAGTTTAAGTCAACAATTTCATAAAGAGAAAATCCAGAGTCTTATGTGACAGCAGGAGGTGATGCTCTCCTCGTGAGCTGCAGCAGTGACAGAACGTGCAGGGGTCAGCTGGAGCTGTAGTGTAGAAAGGGATGAGCTGCCTGCCACCCCCTTCCTCCCCAGGTGAAGAATTTTAACCTGGCCCCTCCTGATGAACATCTGACCAACACATCCCCTTGAGAAACACTATGATAATGTGGTTTAATCCCTTTTGAACGGTTCTGAACTTCTGGCCAGGGTGTCACCCATGCTAATGCTTTCCACCTTCATTCTCCTCGGTTCATAACCCACTGAGATACCAGCAGCTCTGGGGGTGAAGCATTTGCTGATGTCCATCTTTGTGGGATAGTGGGATGTAGTCCCCCAGGCTCTGGTTGAACCCACTGCTGGTGCAAGGACTCTGAAATGTGTCCAGCTAGACCAGGACCAGGGGAAAAGAGAGCCCTATTGGACTCTGCTCTGGCTGTGTGTCACCCATCAGGAAGGTGTGAGTGTTCCTGCTGCCCTGCAGGTCCCAGGTCTGAGGTCACCCAGGCATCTCTCTGCCATCACCTCTGGATAGGCTGGCACCTCTCACCTGTGTAAACACCCGTGGCAAAAGAGCTTTAAGGGGAGAAAAAAGGGCAAAAGCACAGACTCACCATTCACCAGCGCTGGGCTACAGCACCGTGGGTTACTTGGAGCCGGGATGAGAAGAGCAGGAATGACCTCTGACCATTCCCTTCTCATGACTATGTAGCACCTCTCTTAATGGCCTTGGCATCCAGCTCCAGGGCCTCTGCACCCGCTCGGGGCAGGGCACAGCCTGGGGGCCAGGAGCTCAGCTACCACCGTGAAGAGCAAAGACAATGATTTGGACACACACTGCTCCGGGGGAAGAAAGAGGTTGAGCTGGTTGCTGCCTGAAATGAAATGGACAAGGCTCCTTCCCTCGGCCGGGATCCCGTGCCGTGTCCGGCTCCCCGTGCATCTGGCTGCCTTTGCTCGGCTGTCCTGTGAACACGAGGTACATCAAAGTGAGCAGTGGCTCTGTGTGGATGTGTGTGACACCTGGAGCGTGGGGAGGGGGAGGCAGTGGCCAAGGAGACCTGGTGTTGCTGTGGAGAGAGCTGTGGGTATTGCAGGGCAGGGACAGAGTACAAATCTGTGAGCCATGAAGCCCTGCCAGCCCTGCTGCCAGCATGGATACTTGGATCTATTGCTAGGGGTGGTGCATAGATGTCACAGCATCTCTGCTGGGGCTGGTTCGAGCTCATATTTGGATTGAAGCTCCACACTTTTGGGGAGACAGGACCCTACTCCTCTAAACTCCATCTAGCTTTGCAATGAAGATGTTGCAGGAGGTTGGGCTGTTGTGGGGAAGGCTCCAGAGGTTTCTACACTGCAAACTCCTGGGCAGAAGGCTGTGGATGAAATACTGCCACACTGGGGGCTTTTTCAGACATCAGCCCGTGCTACAGGAAATTATCTCCGAGCCTGTTTCCTTCAATCCAGGCTGCATTTGCTGTGACACCTTCTGTGTGCTCCTTGTATGGGTACAACTTGTAATGCACACAAAGGCTGCCAAGCTGTCATGTTCTCCTCCCTGTCTGAGCAGCACCACGGTCTCCAAGGAAAGGCAGAACATCTCCCACACCTGGCAGCAGCGTGGTTCAGCCTTGTCATTGATGCTGTGCTGGAATAACATGAAAAGGAAGAGCCGTGCAGGGGTGTAATGAGCCACGTATAACCAGAAACGACTCAACACAATGGAAAGGTGTTTTAAGGCAAAACCAGCATTAAAACATTGGGCATCCTCCTGCACAACTGAAAGCACAGAGCACCCAGGTGCTGCTCCGGGAGAAGGAGGTGTGTGCTCTTCACCTGGAGGACTCCAACAGCCCTGTTATTCCCACACTTCAGGCTGGGTTCTTGTGCGAGCGTTCGCGTGGCAGAGTGTCTCGGTTTTGA
>VZRZ01000259.1:209082-223962 GCA_013398175.1 Climacteris rufus | reverse complement strand
GCCTCGACCCCGGCGCCCTGAGGGGACAGGGCACCCACGGGTTAGCGTGGGGTCACCCGAGGGACTCCCTGAGGGGATGGGGCGGCGGCAGCACTGCGCTGTCCGGCTGCAGCCGCCCTCCCGGGGACACCTCAGTGCTGGCAAGCTCCCCCGCGCAGGATGTGCCGCTCTCTGTGCCCGCACCGTGAGGGGAATGGGACCCCCAAGGCGTTAAATTGGGGTCCCCAAGGGGCAGCTTCAGTGCCATCTTGTCTCCACACCTGGGCTATGGTGCTCACTGAGCCTCCCATGAGGGGATGGGACTCCCGAGGGGTTAAATCAGCAGCCGTGGGGAAATGGAGTGGTGGTGGCACTGCAATGCCCGGCTGGAGCCCTTCTGGGGACACGTCAATGCTAGCAGCTCTCCACACACCGGCAGTGGCACTCACTGAGCTCCCCGGGAAGGAATGCGACTCCCAAGGGCCCCTCTGAGTGGAATGGGGTGGTGGTGGCATTACAGTGCCTGGCTGGAGCCCCTTAGGGTCACCTCAACACCAGCAACACTCCACACTCCTCTGATGGGAATGGAACTCCAAGGGCCGATGTCGGGAGCCCTAAGGACTTAAATTCGCCTCTGAGGGGACTGAGATGGTGCAAGTGCTCTGGCTCTCGGCTTTAGCACCCTGAGGCTGCTCGCCACACATGGGCTGGGTGCTCACTGGGCTGCCTTTGAGGGGAACGGGACCCCCAGAACTAAAAATGGGATTCCCAAGGGACATCTCAGCTCTGACAGCTCCCACACATGGGCTGAGGTGCTCACTGAGCCACCCATGAGGGAATGGGACCCCCAAGGGCTTAAATCAGTCCCCCTAATGGGAATGCAATGGCACTGGCTGGCTGGAGCCCCTCTGGGGATGCCTCAGTGCCAGCACCTCACCACACATGGACCCCATGAGGGGACACCCAAGGGGTTACTTCAGCCTCCTGTGAGGGGCATGGGGTGGTGACAGCACTGGCTGGACCACCTCTGGGGACGCTTCAGTGCTGTCTGCTCTCCAGACATGGTCTGGGTGCTCACTGAGCCCACTCTGAGGGGAATGGAACCCTGAAGGGGTTAAAATGGGTTCCCCAAGGGGAGTGTGGTGGTAGCCAAGCTGTGGTGCCAGACTTTAGCCCTTCCAGAGCCCCCTTGGCCCCTCCAGCTCTCCACACACTGGCTCAGCACTCACTCAGCTCTTTATCAGAGAATGGGCTTAAATCAGTCCTCTGAAGGGAATGGGGTGGTGGCACTGCGATGTCCAGCTGCAGCCCCCTTCCCAGGGCCATCTCAGTGCTGGCAGCTCCCACACATGGGCTGTGGTGCTCACTGAGCCCCCAAGAGGGAATGGTACCCCCAAGGAATTAAAATGGGGTCCCCAAGGAGTTAAAATGAGATCCCCAAGGACAGCCTCGATGCCGGCATCTCTCCACACACAGGCTTTGGCACTCGCTGACCCCATGAGAGGTTGGGACCCCAAGGGTTAAATCAGCCCTCCAAAGGGAAATAGGGAAATAGGGAAATAGGGTGGTGGCATCATTGTGGCTTCCAGCTGCACCCTCCCCCCTCAAGTTCAAGGCAGCTGCGGTCCCGGACCCTGTCCTTGTGGGAATGGACTTTTCCCTGTGGAACACGCACTTGACACCCAGTGGTTGGTGCTGCTGCTCCAGCCAGGGATTCCTCACCCGTCAGAAAACATAAATGTGGTTTTATCCCATCTCTTACCCGGAAAAAGCAGAAAGCCCCTCACCCTTTTTGTGGCAGCGGAGGCGGTTCGGGGTTCAGACCTTCCCACACGTCCTTTGCTCATCCTGTGCCTCCGGTGCTGGGCCTGGCTCTGCGTTGGACTGCAGCTTTGGATGGAGAGAGCCAGCACTCTCTGAAATCCCACCCAGCCCGTGATGGGAGGAGAGATCTTTATAAAGAGTCAGATTTCCTTCTTTTTTTTTAATCCCGGTTTGGAGATGAAAAGCCTCCCGGAGCTGGCCCCAGGAATCCCTCCAGTGACACTGCAGAACAGAACCAGCCCTGACGTAGCAGGTATTTCTGCGGTTGAAGCATGAGCAATTCTGCCTTGAATAAATAGCTGGAACTCTCCCAGGACTCCTCAGATTCCTGGTTGGACTGAACACCTCCTGTCCCAGGGGGTTCACCCCAACACCATGTGCTGGGTTTTCTCCAGGAGCCAGCAGCTGCCCACCCCGGGGGACTCTGCATGTTCCCAGTGCCTAAGGGATGGCTGGTCCCCCGATGTCCTCTGCGGCTGCCCTAGGCAGGCTGGCAGAGCTCGTCATGGGGAGAGTCTGGAACTGACCCGGCTGCTGTGCACACAGAGCAGAGGAGGGAAAGGGAGCAGGTTGGAGAAGAGCTTTATTGGGAGATCCTGGACATAATAAATAAGGGTTACACTGGGAGATGGTGCTGAGGGACTGGGGGCACACTGTGCTCTGTGGGGGCTGGAACCACTGCTGCCCTTCCAAGTAGGACATCTCCCTGCACCCCATTTGCCCCATCCTGCTCCTTCCAGCAGCAAAGCCAGCCCAGGGGGTGCTGCCTGCTGCCCCTTTTGGGATCAGAGCAGGGAGCAGCCCAGCAGAAATGGGGGCAGGGAGCATTTTGGGGAGCAGCGTGGGGCAGAGGGAGTGGGAGGGCAGGGCTGTGGGTGCGGCAGGACCCGGCTGTCACTGTGCCAGGGCCTGGATGATGTCCTTCACCAGCATGGTGCCGATGACCATCTTCTCGCTGTTGATGGTCAGCTGGGCCGCAGAGCCTTCCCGCCGCTCCAGGGTAATGAGCACCAGGCTCCCGCTTGTCACCGTCTTGGCAGCAAACCTGTTGGGTGGTGAACACAGGACTTCAGGGTGAGCTGTGCCCTGTCACCCTCCCGTCCCATGGGATGCTCTGGCAGGGACCAGGTGGGCGCCTGCCACCCATGGCCACGGTCATGTGTGGGTTCATGCAGGCTCCTTGTCCTAAAGGAAGCCCTGAGTGTCCCTGCTGTGATTCAGGTGGGACTGGAGAGTGCCTGCCAGATCCCGGTGTGGGGGTCTGGTTACCTGTACTCGTTGCTGGCACCACAGGGCACACGGCCCACGTTGGCAGCCAAGGTCACTTGCTGGACGATGGCGTGGTCACTCCGGCATTTCTCAGGCAGTGACAGCTTCTCTGTGATCTCGCTCATGCCCGTCAGCTTCCCTGGAGCAGGTAACAGAGGCACCTTCCTGTGTCCGGCCACACACCCTGCTGGGCCCCACTTTGCCATCCCCAAACCAAGCCCCTCCAGCTCCCTGCATCCAGGTTTCCTATGACATCCCAAGTTGTGTGCCCTGCTTGCTCTTGATTCAGGAGTCAGTGGATTTGGGAGAATCCTTCATAACCCTTCCCAGGCTTATCCCCATGTCCCTGCCTGGTGGCAGCAGCCACATCCCTGGAGATGGGGTCCTCTGGTCACTGGCAGCAATGGGTGCTGCAGGGCACTGAGCACTCCCCGCTCAGTACAGCTCCCATCCATGGGGCCAGGGCAGGAATGTGCTGCTCCAGGAGCATGGGGACACAGGGCGTCACTCACCGGACACAGTTCTGCTAGAGCCAGAGGTGGCACGAGCCCTCCACGCTTCATGGGGACCCAGAGAGGTCACCCTGGTGCCAGGGTGGTCACCCCAACCCGCAGGCTGGGGGTGCAGGAGGGGGTGAGGGGAACAGAGCTAGTCTAGGGGCCAGCCAAGCGGCCACTTACCCTCACCCGGCCGTGCCAGGTGCTCTAGGGCCACAGCAAGGGCGGCAGAGGGGACAAAATTGGGGGTGAGTGTCGGTGGTGGGGGCCTGTGAAGTGCCCTGTCCCCGTCCTTCACTCACCCTGCTCCTTCTTGAACTCGTTCTCACTCATGAAGACGGGGGCCATGAGCTCCCCCACGGGTGGCTGGATGGAGACGTAGAACTGGCGCGTGTGGGTGCTGGGGAGACAGGCAGGTGAGGGGGGCATGTGCTCAGAATGCATCCCCTCTCCATGCCCGCTTCCCATCCGTGCCCTGGGCAGGGGCGACCAGGGGGAAACTGTGGCAGGAAAGGGCTCAGGAATAGGGGGAACCCATCAGGCTGGACCTGGAGCTGCTGCATCCTCCTAGTCCCCTGCAGGGAGCCCTGTGCATTTCCTGCTGTCCCCCACCACCCCATGCCCATCCCAGTGTCCCCCCTTCCCTGGAAGGATCCTGGTGCCTATCCTACTGTCTCCCATCCCCTGGGATACTCCATGGCCTATTCCTGATGTCCCCCATCCCCTGGGATATGCCATGGCCTGTTCCTGTTGTCCCACATCCCCTGGGATACCCCATGGCCTGTTCCTGATGTCCCCCATCCCCTGGGATACTCCATGGGAGTATCCCTATCCTGTTCCTGTTGTCCCTTATCCCCTGGGATACCCCATTCCCTGTTCGTGCTGTCCCCTGTCCCCCACTACTCGATGTCCCTTGGAGAGATGTTGGTGCTCATCCCACTTTCCCCATCTCTGGAGCACCCGATGCCCTGATCCCTGGGAACACCCATGGTGCCCTGCCAGATGCTCACCACAGCTGGAAATTTGCTGCCTGGGTGGAGTCGCAGAAGTCGATGCCCATCACCACGCTGGCCGTGTCCCCTGGTGCCAGGCACTCTGGAATCACAGGGCTGCCACTACATCCCACATCCCCTCCACCAGCCACCCCCTGTCCCCATTCTCCTGCAGCGCCATGGCTGTGCCGTGCCGTGCCATACCGATCTCGGGGAACTCCTGTATCCGCATGCCGGAGAGCGGCTTGGGCTCGTTGACCCGCAGGTTCTTCACCTCAGTGTCCGTGTTGTTGGAGATCTGGATCTGGACGGCCACCATGTGGGGGTCCCCCGGGAAGGGCCGGCGGCTGAAGCAGTACTCCACCGCGAGCCCCTCGCCCGCCATGCGGTGCAGCAGCTCGTAGGTCTTCACTGCGCCGAACGCTGGGCTCAGCAGCTGCACCGAGGGACAGCGTGGGCTGCTGAGCACTCCCTGCAGCCCTCAGGGGTGGCAGGGGTCCCAGGAGCCCCCCGTGGGTGACAGGGATGCCAGGGAGGGCACGGGAACACTTACGGTGGGTGTCAAAGAGGTGTCCGTGAGCGTGAGGCCCTCCAGGTCGGTCACCAGGCTGGTGGAGACGATGCTGCTGGAGGGGATGGGCTGGGGAGGAGGGGGAGTGACTGCAGGGTGAGGAGAGGGGAGGAAAGGGTTAACAGCGCACAGCCCCATGGGGACAGGCTGGTGGCACAGCTCCATGGCGACAATGACGGGGACAGCCCCATGGGGACAGCCATGTGGGGACAGCCTTGGTGGCATAGTCCCCAGGGGTACAGCCACACAGTAACAGTCCCAATGGCTCAGCTCCATGGGGACAATGACATGGAGACAATGGGATGGGGACAGCCCTGGTGGCACAGCCTCATGGGGACAACTTTGTGGGGACAGCCTCATGGAGACAGCCCCAACGGGACAACTGTGTGGGGACAGCTGTGTGGGGACAGCCCTGGTGGCATAGCCGCATGGGGACAACTCCATGGGGACAGCCCCACAGGGACAGCCCAGTGGCACAGCTCCATGGGTGTAGACACAGCCCTGTAGACACAACCCCACTTGCACAGCCACTTGGGGACAATCCCATGGGCCCAGCTGCCTGTTCCACAGCCATCCTTTGGGGATAAGGACCCCTCACCTCACCTGTCCCTGTCCCAACTCCACAGCTCCCCAAAGGACCCATGGGGCCCTGATCTCACTGGGGTGAATGCTTGTGCCTCAGTTTCCCCAGCAGCACCACCAAGACCATCCCGCATGTTCCAGGCAGCCACTCACAGTCATCCAGGTCGAGCAGGGAGATCTCCTTGGGGCCGGCCTTGCTGCTGGGGGGCTGCAGGGGGGCAGAGATGGTGGGGTGAATGGGGCATCCAGATATCCCTGTGCTGCCTTCCATCCCATCCCAGCCCATCCCAGCCCTCACCGCCTTCCTCCGCTTGGTCTCTGCCTCAGAGCCCGAGTCAGAGCCAGAGGAGCTGCTTTCAGAGGTGCTGGCCTCCTCTGATGAGGTCTCAACGTGACCCTTCCTCCCCTGCAGGGCCTTCTTCTTCTTGGCCTTCTTTGCCCCTTCCTCCTCCTCATCTTCCTCGCTGGGGCTGTGGGGAGAGCCCAGCTCAGAGGGGCTGGGATGGGAGTTTGGCTGAGAGCACCCCCCCACCTTCCCAGGGGGTACCTGCCCATGCTCCCTGGGATTGCCTTCCGGGAACCTTCCTTCTCCTTCCTCTTTGGCCTCTTCTCCTCCTCCTCCTCCTTGTCCTCTGACTGCTCCCCGCTGCCTTCCTCGTCCTCTTCCTCATCCTCCTCCTCGCTGCCAGAGCTGGAGCTGCCAGAGCTGCTGCTGCTGCTGCTCTCCTCGCTGCCGGACTCAGGCTCTGCAGGGGGCACAGCTCAGCACTGCTGCTGCATCCCCCCACTTTCCCCCATGGTCCCACTGCATTCCATTGCATCCCATCACATCTCCCCATCCTCCCACTGCACCCCACTGTGTCCCACTACATTCTCCACCCTCCCATTGCATCCCCACACCTGCTGCTGCCTCTCCATTGCATCCTCCCACTGCACCCCACTGTGTCCCACTACATTCTCCACCCTCCCATTGCATCCCCACACCTGCTGCTGCCTCTCCATTGCATCCTCCCACTGCAACCCTGCATCCTCCTGCTGCATTCCACTGCATCCCCAGAGCCCACCACTGCATTCCTCCATGTCCCCTGCTGTGTCCCCACCACGATGGGATGTCCCCACTGCAGTGTCTCCTGTCCAGTGCCCCACCATTGTGGCACCTGCCTGATGGCCACAGTGACCACTGCCCACTGTCTCATGCCACCAGGTCCTCACCACTGTCCGCTGACTCTGTGGGCCCTGACTCGCCCTCTGAGTCGGAGTAGAAAGGCTTCTCCACCTTCTCCTTCCTCTTCTCTCGGCTGGTGCACTTGGTCCATTCAGGAACCTGATGACACAGGGTTGATGGAGTGGGGCCATCACCCATAAGTGGGGGACCCAAACAGCCACCCGTGTTCCCTCATCCCCAAGCAGGTTTGTGAGCACTAGAGAGGGCAGGTGAACAGCACCTGGGCACCTTCTGGGGCTCTCCCAAGACCTTGAGACAGTGCCCCCACCTTGGCCACCTCTCCTCCATGCACTCAGGGTTCTCCACACACCTCCACATTCCTCACAGAGGGGTCAGGGGCCTCGTCCGGCCAGTCAGGCAGCTCCTGGTAGCCCACAGCCTTAGCATTGAGCAGGTGGGACAGGGAGCCCAGCTGGAAATGGTCCCGATCTACAATAAGGTGAGAGGTGGCAGCAGCTCGGGGACAGCCATAAAGCACTGTGGTGGCAGCTGGCCCCATGCCCCCATGCCCTGTAACCAGGGATGGGTACCTTTGAAGGAGGACTCCAAGATGGGAGCTGGTTTCTGGGCCAGGAAGAGCTTCTTGGCGTACTTGTTGAGGGCCCCGCTCTTCTCAGTGGGCACGATGAGCTGGCGGATGAATCGAGCCCGGTCGCGGATGTCGTAATTCTGGTCATACTTGGCCAAGTTGAGGACGTACTGGGTCAGCAGCTTGCTCTGTGCCAGAGGACATGCTCAGGGTCAGCCCTTCCCTCCCTGCTGGGAAACTGAGGCACACCATAGGACCACATTCCCAGTACCTGCTTGGAGTTGGTCAGGTAGAGCTTAGCCGCCAGGTTGATGACCTGCAGCTTGACGATGTCCTCCTCGTTGGTGAAGGACTTGGCCATCTTGCGCAGCACATCTGGCGCGATCTTGGGCACGTGCTCGCAGTACTCGCCGATGAGCCACAAGATGCTGGCCCGTGCCATCGGCACCTGCAAAATGCCCACAGACATGTGGCACTGCTGCCACCCCCTCACTCCTGTGGGTCAGCAATGCTCCAACCAACCTGGATGTTGTCAGTGAGCTTGGCCATGTGCTTGATGATCTCACTGTGCTGGGCCGGCTGCATCTGCAGCAGCTTTTTGATGACCACCACGGATTCAGCCACCACCAGCTCTGTGGGCAGAGACCCAGCCTCAGCATAGTCCTGCCTGGGAGTGATAGATCCCCTGTTTCAGCCCCACCACGTGCACTCACCATCCCGGTTGGAGAGGAGCTGGACCAGGCCATTGAGGCAGGTATCCCGCACCTTCCCGATGTTGGTGGCACAGCGCCCGATGGCTTGGATGGTGGCTGCCACAAAGTCCTTGTCCATGCTGCGGATGTAGGTCTGCACAGGCATGGAGGGCACACATGACGTGTCACCCGTCTGTCTGTGCTGGCCATCCCCCCTTGTGGTGGTCACACGTTGTGGCCCTTTGGAACCACCCATGAGGTTGGCATGGCCTCAGCCCACTCCACCTGCTGGGGCTCTTCTCTGTCCCCTCCGTGGTGGTGGCTTGGCACCAAGAGCCATGCCAGGGTGGCAGCCTCAGGATGGCCATGGCATACCTGGAACTCCCGCAGGATGGTGGAGATGTTGGTCTCGTTGGCCAGGTTAGTGAGGACCTCCAGCTGTGGGGAAGGGAAAGAGGAAGAGATGATCAGCATGGGGGTGTGGTGCCAGGGCACAGGGGTCTTGCTGTCTGCCTGTCCCCAGGGCATGACAACAGCTGACCCAAGGAAAGGGCTCCATGAAGCACAAAAGCCATGCTTGATGGTTCTCCTGGGTGCTTCCAGCTCACCTTGAGGATCTTGATCTGTGTGGGATCCGTGGAACGGATGTAGAAACTCTTCAGATATGGCTCAAACATCCCCTGCATGCACAGTCAGCATGGTTAGTGCCATTCCCTGCCCTCTCCCCTTGCCAAGGCCACCTCCAGGCTCTGGTGACCCTGCTGGCTAACCATCATCCTGCTCCAGACTCAACAGGGCCAAGTCCTCCCATACCAAGTCTGGGACTCACCCGCCGCTTGATGGACATGGTGGCCACGTTCTGCAGGACAACATACTGCACCTCACTGTGGGGACAAAGAGGGACCACCATCAGTGGGGCAGGGCCAGACACCCCCAGCAAGTCCCTGTGAATACGGGGCAGGACCCACCACCAGGCTGGTGCCACCAAGATGCTGTCACCCCATTTCTGGACTGGGCCAGCCCAAAAAGGCCTCCAGCCTGATGTTCCTCCAGGGATGGGCTTTTTGGGGGTCTCTCATAGGATCTTGGAGCTCCCAATGGGTCCCACCAGCTGGGATAGAGGTGTAGAAGATCACAACAACCCAGGTGCCACAGACCTGTGACTCCGCAGGAGCCGCACCAGTGCCTTTGCGATGACTCCGACCTCTGCCTTGGGTGCCAGGTGGAAGTAGAGCTGTGCCACAGCCATCACCACCTGTGGGGACACACCCGAGTGTCACCCCGTGGTCATGGAGACACCCTGAGGGATGGCTCTATCCCCCAGAATCCCACCCTCAGCACCTGGAGGAAGCCTGACCCTGGGGACACCCATCCCTGAGTGTCCCTCAATCACCCCAGTGACTCCTTGGTTGTGGGGACATAATAAGCCCAGGCTGATGGACACCACCGGTGGCCTTGGGGGACAAACAGGGTGGGAGCAAGGGTCTCACCGCGGCGTTGCGGCTCTGCAGCAGGGGTTTGGTGTTGCGCAGGAGCAGGCGGTGGTCGGGGTCCATGACGTAGGGCTTGCGCTTGGCCAGCGAGGCCGCCTCTGCCTTGGCATCCTTGGCGTCTTCCTCCTCAGAGCCGTAGAAAGCCTTTTCAGTGTTCTCCTCCAGCAAGGACTCCTGCTGGAAAGTGGGACCCTTTGCATCCCCAAAGCATCTCCCTTCACCCCACCTCCCTGGGGGCTCCCAGGACACCCCGAGGCTCCCAGGGCCCCCTGGGCTCCTGAACTCACGTTCTGGTTGGGGCTGAGGAACTGGGTGCGGGCGTAGCGGGTCAGCATGTTGATGATGACCACCTGCCCCCACTCCTCCACGTCGATGAGCAGGTTGCAGAGCTTGCGGTAGTTCTTGTGGATGAGGTCGATGCGCTCTGGGCACACCTCCTCGAATGCCATCACCACGCTGCCGGCCACCAGCTGCAGAGGGAAAGCCTGGGGTGACTCACTGGAGTGGGGGCATCATCAACAAGATGCTGGTTTGGTGGGGATGGTGGCATCTCCGTGAGGGTGCTGGTTTGGTGGGGAACTCTTCCTTGTAGGGCTGCCAGCTCAGTGGAGATGGTGGATTCCCCATGAGGATGTTGGCCCATTAGGAATAGCAGCACACCCACAAGAATGCCAGCTCTTCAGGGATGGCTGCATTGGCTGTATCCCCACAAAGACACCAATTTGTGGAAACATCTGCATCCCTGTGAGGATGCTGGATCAGTGGGGACAGTGTCATCCCCGTGATGATTCTGGCTTGGTAGGGATGGTGACATCCCCACAGAGATGTTGACTCTGGAGATGGCTGCATCCCTTTGTGGATGCTGGATCAGTGACATCAATGGTATCCCATGAGGTTGTCAGCCCTGTGGGGATGCCTGCATCTCCACAAGGACACCAATTTGGTGGGAACATCTCCATCCCCAGGAGGACACCAGGCCAGTGATGTCCCCACATTTAGGGGTGGGGGACACCCAGCACCCTGCTCACCGTGGTCTTGTCTGCCAGCAGCTTCTCAATCACTTCAATAAGCTGGTCCTTCTGGTCCGAGTCAAGGCTGCAAGGGAAGAGCAGGGCAGGTGCAGCTGGACCAGACTCCTCCCCATCCCTGCATGTCCCTGCCTGCACCAAGCAGCCAAGACCCTTATTGGCACCCCCAAAATTTAGCAGTCACTCCCCCGTTACCTGTATAGCTTGGGGATGGCATGGGCGGCCGTCTTGCGCACATACGGGGACATGTCCGAGGCGGCCTCCTTGATGGCCAACATCATGATGGGCACGATGATGGGCACGCGGATGCTGGACAGGACCCGCAGGGCACTGGCACGGATCAGCTGGTTGGGGTCCTGTGGGGACATGTGGGGGGCTGCTGTGTAGCTGTGGGGGGCTCAGTTCTCCCCCAGACCCCTCCTGGGTCCCCAAACCAGCCCACCTTGAGTCCTCGCTGGAAGGTGGAGATGGAGAGCAGAGCCAGGTCCTGCTGCTCCTCTGCGTAGCGCACCAGGTACACGTACACCAGCTTCTTCACCTGCGGGGTGAAGGTGCCACTTCAGAGCCCCCCATATCCCAGCCAATCCCAAAACTCTCCTGCAGGGAAGGCACCAGACCTTGAAGACACCCATGGATGCCACCAGGGCCACCCAAGGTCTTCCTCACCTCGATGTTCTTGCAGGCAACGTTTTTCACCACGGCTGGGAAGAGATCAGAGGCATTTTTACCCCGGGCAATCATCTAGGGGATAAAGGAGAGGTGTGACAGTGGGCAGTCAGCATGGCATGGCACAGCACGACACAGCACAGCATGACACAGCTTGGCACAGGCTGTGACAACAATACCCACCGCCACAATCCTCTTCATGGCCTCCAGCTTGAGCGAATCCTTGTTGCTGTCAAGCATCTCCTTGAGGTCATCATGCCTGCACCACACCAGGAGGAAAAATTCCCATTTTTCCATTTTTACCCATTTTTAGTCTTGTTTTTTCTGTTCCCAGCCTGCCATCAGGCCAGCAATCCAACACTTTGCCATGAAATATTTATGGGGACAGGAGTTGGGTTACAGCCAGGTGAAAGAGGAACCGAAGGGACTGGCATGGTGCTGATACTCAGCGCTGTCCCCATCCCAGGCACTGGGACAAGAACCTCATCCCATCCTGGCTGTGGTTGTCACCCTACAATGCCCCCAATTCACAGGTGCCCATCACCAGCTCCATCCCAGCTTGGCTGGGTGTCTCTTGTCCCCTCAGGGACACAGTGGCATGAATGTGCCAGCGCGCCCCGATGCAAAGCCCTTCCGTGGTCCCCTTCCTGGACTGGAAAATGCCACCAGCCGTTTGTAAGGCTGGTTGTCACCACTGTCTCTTTTCTAATGAACATTGATCCCCCCCAAACTGGGGGCACCTGCAAGCCTGTGTCCACCCACAGCAGCTGGGGGTGACATTCATGGCCAGAGCCACTGTCACCAGAGGGTCCTGGGGGGCTCCTCGGGGGAGTCTTACCGCGGCGGTGGCCCGGTGCCGGTGTCCGCTGGGGGCTCGGTGCCGGCGAGTGGCCGCAGCTCGTCGGCTCTCAGGGCGCTGTAGCAGGCGGGCTGTCCAGCCTCAGTGGCCAGCACCGGGCTTGTCACCTCCTCGGCCGCGTCACTACCCTCCGGTGTTTTCGGCCGGCCAGCTGGCCCCACCGGTAGCTGCCGCAGCAGCTTCTGCACTGGCGGCAGGGACAGCATGGCTTTGGCCAGGGGTGGTGGCCCTGAGGACAGTGGCAGGGCTGTGGCCCCGCTCCGCTGCCCAGCACAGCCAGCTGAAACCTGATGCTGGGGTTGGGTTGCAGCCTCAATCGCGACGCCCTTCCTGGTGGATGAGGCCACCCTGGGATGTCACGTCCCAAGTGACACCTGACCTGCAGTTGGGACTTGGGGACACTGCAGGGAACTCCATCCTCAGGTGCCGAGTGGCTCAGTCCTGCACTGGGACCCCACATCATGGTGGGACCCCCACCTGGATGGTGGGTTGGCATGATGAGACACCTGTGGGTGTCCCCCCTGCATGGTGAGGTGACTTGGTGCATTTGTCTTGCCCCATGTGCCTTGGATGCCTCTCAGGGATGGTGACAGACCTGGTGTGGCTCTGGCAAAGGGCAGCATGCAGATTATGGGGACACTACCAGAGTGGGGGACACTACCAGAGGTCAGGGGACACTGCTGGGAGGGCAGGGACTTGGCCAGATGAGGGGTCACTGCCAGAGTGGGAGATGCTGATGGCAGATCACTGACAGGACCTGGACAGACTGGGGGACACAGCCAGGGTGTCAGGGCTGGGGGATGCTGCCATAGTGGGGGACACTGCCAGTGGGGGTCAGGGGATACTGCCAGGCTTAGGAGCAGGGGAACACTTCCAGGCCAGGGGACATTGCCAAGGGATTAGAGAGGGGGAGACCTGGACAAACTGGGTGACACTGCCAGGAGCTCACAGTAGGGACACACACACTGAGATCAGGGCACTGCCAGTGGGTCATGGATGGGGGCACTACCAGACTGGAGGACACTGCCAATGGATCAGGGTTGGGGCAAACTGTTCCATGTGGGGACACAGCCACAGGTAGGGAGTGTGACACTGCCAGACAGGGGTAGGAAACACTGCCAAGGGGTCAGGAAAAGGGGGACACTTTGAGATGGGGACACTGCTGGTGGGTTATGGATGAAGGGCACATCCAGAGTGGGGGGCAGTGCCAGGGGCTCAGGACTGGGCAGACAGTGTCATACTGGGGTACACTACCAGGGCATCAGAGAGGAGGAGACACTGCCAGGGCTTCAGGGAAGGGGTGACCCAGTGAGATGGGAACACTGCCAACACGTCACGGATCGGGGATCCAGAATGCGGGACGTTGTCTACAGCATTAGGGAGGGGGACACGGAGAGAGGACACTGCCAAATGGGACACTACCAAGAGGTCAGAGTGAGGGACCTGTTCAGCGTGGGGGACACTGCCAGGCTGTCACAGATGGGGGACACATCTAGAATGGGGGATGCTGCCAGACTGGGGCACACTGCCAGGGGATTAGGGATGGGGAACGCTGCCAGACTGGGGTACATTGCTGGGGGTAGAGGGATGCCACTGCCAGACAGGGGGACACTGCAGCATTAGGGAGGGGTACAGGGAGAGGGGACACTGCCAGACTGGGGACACTGCCAAGAGGTCAGGGTGGGGGACACATTCAGGGTGGCACTGCCAGGGGGTTGGGAGTAGGGAACACTGCCAGAGTGGGACACACTGCCAGAGGAGCAGGGATGGGGGGACACTGCTGGACTAGGGGACATGGCCAGGGGTAGAGAGAGTGAACTGCCAGACAGTGGTTTCTTGCTGGGGCATCAGGGAGAGGGGGGACACTGCCAGAATGGGGGATGCTGACATGGCAGTGGGGGACAAAGAGATATTCCTGCCGCTCCAGGAGGCCGCCTATCTTCCTCTGTACCCCTGCCCCGCTCCACAGCCTGTTCCATGCCGGGGTGACATTTCTCAACCCTCCCTGCCCCTGCTGGGGACCTCGATGTGTTTGTGTGGGGAGTGTCACCTCAGGAGAGCCACAGGAGCCAGCAGACCCTGTGGTGGGAACACCGTGCCCGGGATGCCGCAGCCCGAGGGTGGGGGTGCAGTGGGGGTCCCCACACATGCCCCCCAACTGCACCATCTCCAAAACTCCACGGCGTTCCCAGAAAACCCTCCCTGGCCTTTGCAACCTGCAGTGACGGTGGCGACGGCGTGACCGCATCCCTTGCTCCCGTCCCTGTCCCCATCTTCATCCCTATCCACATCCCCATCGCCATCTTCACCCACATCCCCATCCCCATCCCCGTCGCCCCCCCGGGGGCCGCTCCAGCCCCGGCGCGGGTACCGCGTCCCCGCCGAGGACGGCGGCCAAGGCCTGCGGTGGCGGCCACCCGGCCGGGCTCGTCCTCGTCCCCTGCGCCCGCATCGTCCCCACCTCTTGTAGTCGGAGGAGAAGATGCCGCCGCTGGCGGGGTCGTGGCCGTACTCGGGCTCGCCCAGGCTGGAGGAGCCGCCCTTCTCCTCGCCGTAGGCCGGGCTGGCGGCCATGGCGGCGGGCGCGGTGCGGGTGCGGGGTGCGGGGGGGACGCGGGAACTGATGTCAGCGCGGGCGGGGACGCGCCCGGCCCGCCCGCATCCAACCCCGGCA
>VZRZ01000259.1:195831-208333 GCA_013398175.1 Climacteris rufus | reverse complement strand
TATAATATATGCAATGTTATAAATAACAGTATGTTATACTGTTATTTTGCAGATTATATTAATTACATTTTATACTATATAGTATATACTAAATAATCTAAGATATATCATATATTGCATATTGTGCATTATATATTATCTGTTATATATTGTATTATATAATCCAATATTTTATAATCTATATCCTATCATTATATTATATATTCTACATTATATGCTCTATAGTATCTATGATGTATGATAGCGGAATTATTATATATATAATATATTGTATCAATTTATATTATTCTTATAGACATTGTTATAGATATTATAAATCATATTATATATTATTACCGATAATGTGATAGGTATTATGATAGATGTATTATTATCTATTAACTATATTAGTATATACTATAGATCTTATTATATATAAATATATAGAGATTATAGATACTATAGACCTTACAATGTTTTTATATTTTTCATGTAATATATTCATATAAATGATACATATTATAGATATAATTATTAATATTGTTATAGTTGGGGTTTTGTTTGCTTTTCTTCGATTTTTCCCAGGTGCTTTTTGCTATTGGCAGATATTCCCGTTATTATTTTTCCAGGCAGCTGACCAGCCCCAGGGCTGGTGTGGATGGAGCAGCACTCACCCCATCCCACAGGAACGAGGCAGAGAGGGAAAATGGGCACGGTTCAGGTAGCAGAATTGAATAAAGCATCTAATTAATGCACAGCAATTAATCTTCACACAGAGAAAGGGGACACACCCACCCCAGCCCTCCCAGGGACCCCACAGCCGTCCTAGGGCCCCCAATTCTGCTTGGGTCTCAGACCTCCCTGGAGACCCCACTGCTCTCCTGGAGACCCCAACCCTCAGGGCACAGAGCAGAGCCTGACTCCACCTTCTTTCCTCCCCCCCTTATCCCATACACACTGATAAAACCAAACTGCCCCAGCTCTCTCAGCTTCTCTTCCTTTGGGACACAGGAACCAACCAGACCTAGTCCTTCTGTTTGGCCCATTTTCAACCCTGCAGCCCACGGAATGTTCATTTTTATGCTCAAAATCAAATGCCAGCAATGAAGGAGGCAGATGTTTGTCTCAAGAGGCCACAACGAGCGAAGAGCAGCTGCTCCCTTCAATTGTGTCAAGGTGGGACATCACTTGAAAGCAACTTCAGGGAAAGGTGAGAAAACAACAAATCAAACAGGGGTGGTGGAGGGTTTCCATGCAACTGTTTATTGCCACACGTGAGGACGGCCAAATGCAACTCTGTTCCCCAGGGAGGGATGCTCCAGCCCCACATGTTCCCTGGGAGCACCATCCCCTCGGTCACTGCAGTGATGGGGACACCTGGGAAAGAAGGAGAGGTTTGGTGATGCTTGGCTGGTGCAGGTGCCAGGGTGTCTCAGGGTGGTGGCAGCTGCTCTGGTGGTGGCACCCACCATGGCGCCTGCGAGGTGGCCCAGCCCCAGCAGGGCAAGGGCAAAGTGGATGCAGTTGCAGGTGACGGCGTCGTACTCCACCGCCTGGTCCATGGCCGCCCGGATCCGCCGCTGCAGGGCAGCCACGTCCAGCCCTCCCTTCCTCCGGAGCACCTTGGCCAGGCCCCGTGTCCGCAGGAGGTGCCTCTTGCCGTGCTTGGCCACAATCCCTGATGGTGACATCCCCGAGCTGCCTGCAGGGCAAAGGGGACTTTATACCCCATATCCCTTCCCTGGGGATGTCCTGGTCCATGACACCTCCTGGGGCTCACCTTCCAGGTGGATGATCTCCCCATCACCGCAGTAGACACCGGCATGGGCACCCCACCAGCCAGGGCCCCCTGAGGCCAGTGGGAAGAGGAAGAGGTCCCCGGGCTGGGGCTCGGCCGCCCCGTTGGGGATCACATCGAAGTGTTGTCCCAGCAGCCCCTCACAGATGAAGAACCCCGCTGTGGTCACTGCCCCGGCCACTGCCTGGGGACGCAGCTGTGTCAGGGACACCGGTGCCCCAGGGCCACCGGCAGCATCACCGACCCACTGGCTCATCCCACATCCCTGGTGGCTTCGGCACAGCTTGGGTCCCCATGGATGGAAACCCTCCAGGGTAGGGGCCACCTCCTATAGGTGCTGAGCACCCATGGGTGCCAAGGAAAAGGCAGAGTGTGCAGGATTCAGCCTGGTTGTGCCAGGGGTGAGATGGGTGGTGCAGGACACAGCAGGAATGCTGGCACTTACCTGCCTGGAGCTGCTCACCTGCAGGAACAAACACCATGTGTCAGCCCCTGTGGCACCACTGTCATGGCTCAGCCCCTGCCTGGGCTGCTGCCACCCTCAGCCCCAGCCCCTGGCTGGGGTCCCTGTGTCAGCACCCCCAAACCTGCCGCACCCAGGAGCCCAGCCAGTGCCAGGGCTGGAGGAACAGCCAGTCCGGGGCTTGCAGAGTCTGCAGGAAGGAGCTCACCTGTGGGGAGAGGGGGCAGAGCAAGACGGGGACCCAGGCCCTGCTGACACCTGTCTGCTGCTACCTGTTCTCTGCTGACACGCGTCCCCTGCCAGCACCCAGCCCTGCCAGCACCCAGCCCAGCCCAGCCTCCCAGGCTGTCCCCCCTGCCCAGACCCAGCACCGGGCAGGTCCCAGCCATGGGGTCCAGGAGCACTGGGTGCTGTGGTGAAGGGGTGGGATGACCTGGGTGCAGGTGTCCTCCCTGCTGGCTGCCCCTTTACCTGTGCGAGGAGCTTCATCTGCAAGGAGAGAACACAATGTCCTGAGAGCTGGGGACAAGTACCCCATACCTCAGGGACCTCTCTTGCCCCCACAGCTGTGGTGACACCTCACCCTGCCGAAACCCAAGCTGTGGCCTCGGTGCTTGTGCCATGCCCTGCTCCCTCACCTTGGGGTCACTTCCAAGGTCTCCTCACTCCACCGGGGTTCCCAAGCTGCTGCTGCTCCAAAGGTGGCTGCAGGGCAGGACCTCAGCCCGCCCCGGCGAGCTCTGCAGTGGCTCTTGGCACCAGCACATGGCTCTGCCGGTGCCTGGGAATGTGCCCCGACCGGCTGCACCGTGGCACTGTGCCCATCCTGTAGGGCCAGTCCCAGGGGGACAAACCCAACCTGGTGTGACATTTCATCCACAAACCTCTTCGGTGACTCCAAAGGAGTCCTGAAAAGGCCCTGTGGCCATAAAGCCCTGTTGGCCACCAGGCTCCAAGCAGGTGACAAATCACTTCTTGGTGTCAAAATCTTCTTGCCCTGGGAGGCCACCAGCTTGTACCTAGCCCTGTGTCCTAGGGATGGCCACCAGACTGTCCCCAGCCCCGTGTCCCCAGGGCAATGCATGCCCGGGGTCAGCTCCAGAGTCACATTAAACTTTAATCCTGGTGCTGGGGGTCAGTGAAGGCTTTAGCAGGGCTCAGGTGGGTGACTGTCACCCTCTGTCATCGGGCAACCTCCAAAGAATCATTTATCAAGGAGCCTCCAATAAACAAGAGCTAATTACAGCTGAAACCCGAGCCTGGCCTGGGCCCGGCTCAGCACAGACGGCCACGTTAACCCTTCCCAGCCACCTCCAGTTGCACAGCCGCCCTCACAGAACTTGGTGTCATCTTCTTGTTGGTCTTGTCAAACTGTCTCCACCATGCTCTCCTGGTGTCTGTTGTGTTGTCCAGATTGTACCCACCAGACTCTTTTGGTCCCCATCCTCCTCTTCCAGTCCCCATCTCAGTCCTCACTATCCCCTTACGATCTCCTATTGCATCCCACTGCCCCCTCCTGATCCCTATGACACCTTCCTGATCCCCATCATCCTTGTGTGGTCCCTATTATCATGTCCTGGTCTCCATTGTGTCTTCCTGGGCACTGCTCTCACCTCCTGCTCTCCACATTCATCATTGTCTTCAGATCACCATCAAAACATCCAGGTTCCCACTGTTTGCTCCTGATCCTCATCATCCCCTCCCAGTCCCCAACACCTCCTGGTCCCCATCATCTCCTTTTGGCCCCCACCATTCTCTCCTGGTATCAAATTGTCCCATCCTCACCCCCATCATCTCCTCCTGGTTACAAATCATTCTGCACTGGTCTCCACCATCTCCTCCTCGTTCCCATCACCCCCTCCTGATCCCCGTTGTCACCTCCTGGTCCCCATCATCTCCCCTCCACCCCCATCCACTCCTCCTCATCTCCATCATCCCCTCCCAGTCCTCACTGTCTCCCCTTGGTCCCTGCTATCTCCTCCTGATTCCCATCATGTTCTCTTCCTCTCCTCCATGTCCTCACTGTCCTGTCCCATTCCCCACCATCCCATGCCATCATGAATAGAAGAGGGACTGCCAGGGCAGTGGTGCATCCCTGGGTCACTCAATGTCCCCAGTTGAGCTGTCCCTGGCCAGGGTGCATCCGCCAGCTCCCCATGGCCCATGGGATTAGGGCGGCTGGAGCCTCGGGGCTGCTCCTGACCACAGGTCTCAAACCCATCGCCAACATCTTTGGGTAATTAGTAAATTAGTAATTAAATGCTCTCTGCCTGCTGGGGGGAAGGGGGACAGATCCCAAGGTTTTAGGCTGGGTAATCCCATGGCATCTGCCCCAGCGTCTGTCACCGAGCCGAGTCACGACCCCGCCGCGGGCTTTAACATTTGCTCCTTCACCCCCACCCGCCGCCCACAGCCCCTCGGCTGCCGCGTCAGGCCCGCTCGAGTCACTCCCCAAACCAGGATGGGTTGGGCCCCCGTGGGTGCTCAGTTGGGTGCTCTTGGGGCCCTCAACCCTGGGAAGAGGACAGGGTGCTGCTCCACGGGAACCCCAACCTGGGGACAGCACCCAGCTGGGTGTTAGGGAGAAACGAGGTGGGAAACCATATTTTTGTAATTATTGGCTTTCCTGGGGGTGCTGATGATTGGCTGGCAGCAGATGGTTGGCCCAGCTAATCCCCCTCCCAAATCCCTGCTCCGGAGCTGGCTTTTACCCGACGACGGCAAGGAGGGGACGGGCAAATTAGCCGACTCAGCTGCATCGCCACGCTGGCCGCTCCCGGCATCCCCAGCACTGGCCACCCGCATCCCCCATGGGTGGGCTGGCACCCCGGGGTGTGGGTGCTCCCAGCACTCCTGGATCGGGCCCCAGGGGGTGTTTCACCCATGGGCCAGGGGTGTGGAGGCTCCCAAGGGCCGGGCAGGGAGGTGACAGCTTGCTCCTGCCGCATTAGCCCAGCGTCATAATTCTGCCGCGGGAGGAGGGCGGCCGGGCCGCTGCCGCAGATGGTGGCGGTCAGAGATCTGGGTCAGGACGGGGGGCTGAGGGTGGGACAGGGCACCCCGGGGGGACTGGGGTCCCAGGGAGGAAGGGTGCTGGAGGCAGGGGATGTATGGAGCCATGGTGCAGGTAGGGATGGAGCCATGGTGCAGGCAAGGATGGAGCTGTGGTGCAGGCAGGGATGGAGCTGTGGTGCAGGCAAGGATGGAGCTGTGGTGCAGGCAGGGATGGAGCTGTGGTGCAGGCAGGGATGGAGCTGTGGTGCAGGCAAGGATGGAGCTGTGGTGCAGGCAGGGATGGAGCTGTGGTGCAGGCAAGGATGGAGCTGTGGTGCAGGTAGGGATGGAGCTGTGGTGCAGGCAAGGATGGAGCTGTGGTGCAGGCAGGAAGGATGGTGGAGCCATGTAGAGGCAGGAAAGGTGATGGAATGGTGCTGCACACAGGAACATGGAGCCATGGTGCAGGCAAAGTTGATGGAGTCAGGGTGCAGACAGTGAGGATGGAGGAATGCTGCAGGCAAAAGGGATGGAAGGAGGTTTTAGGCAGGAGGATGGAGGAATGTCCCACTGCAGGCAGGGGACATGGAAGGAGGTTGTATTCAGGACAATGGAGCCGTGCTGTGGGTAGGGGGGATGCAGGAATGCTGCAGGCAGCAGGGATGGAGCTTCACAGCAGCCAGGAATGCCAGAGAGGTGACCCCCAGCCCCCAGATCCACTGGAGACACTGCTGCCAGCCCTCAGCAGGGACCTGCTGCCAGTGCCTGTTCCCTGGGACACCTTTATGGCATCAACACCGCCGAGCCCCCTCCGGAAGGGGCACAGCAGGCCAGGAACTCCCGTCCTCAGCCTGGCCCATGGCTGGGGACATCACCAGGGCCGGTGACAGTGGCCACTCGCCACCCCCCTGAGCTGGGCGGGGGGGCTTTAGCGGCTAAAGCCACAAATCCCAAATTGTGCTGCCCTGTCACCGCGAGGGTTTAGCGGTGGTTGCGTAACCCCGGGGGCCACCTGGCCCCCGCCCGCTGCGGTGTCAGCAGCCCCAACATCCCAGGGCCCCCCCCGTCCCCGGGACGGGCTGCTGAGGCACAGCGGGGCCCCCACCGAGCATCCACCCTCCTCGCGCCATCAGGGCCGGTAATTAATTACTTGGGGGCAGGGAAATTACCCCCCTTAATTACCACTTTTCGTTATTCCCCTCTAACCGCCTTAGTGAAGGGCTTATGCGCTTACAGGACCCGGTGGGTCCCAAGGGGGGGACGACACACGGGGGGTCCCCACTCCGGGCCCCATCTCCCACCCCTGCCGCAATCTCGGCCTCGCGGTTCTGGGGGGGCACAGGCGGTGACAGGGTGACACCCCCACGGTGGCCCGCGGCGGCGCGCGGCGGGGTGGCTTGGGTGTCGCGGGGTTTAGGGTTACAGGGCTGGGGCTCAGCACCTTTTTAATTCTTCATCGCGTGGCTGATTGATCCCCCCCGCCCCGCGCAGACACTAAAGATTAAGAGGGTGACAAAGAGGCGGCTGCTTACACAGCGCCCGCCGCTAAGCCGCCTTGAAGAGAGCAAGGCAAGAGCCGCCCTGGCCGCAGAGCTGCCGGAGCAGCCACTGCCTCGCCAGCCGCTCCGCGGGGATCCCGAGGCACAGGAGAGGGACAGGTCGGGAACGCGGGGTGCGGGATGGCTGCATCCCCGGCCGGGTCGGTGGTGAGCGCCGGGCTGGATGAGAGTCCCACGGGTAAGAGGTGGTTCTGCTGGAGCGGGTGCGACACGGCGGGACACGGGTGTTTCCCTGGGGTGGCTGGGCCCCTGCTGTGGTCATTCTCCAGGATGCCCGGGGGTCTTCTTCATCATTCTCCTCCGGGATAGTTGGAGTGCCCATCATGGTCAATCACCAAGATACCTGGGGTCCTTCATTGCAGTTTTTTTCCAAGATGAGTGGGGTCCCCATCGTGGGCTTCTTCTGGATGACTTTGGTCTCCATCGTGGTCCTTCTTCAAGATAACTGGGGTTCCATCTCCAAGACACCCATCATGATTCTTGTCTGGGATGTTTGGGTTCTCCATCGACAACCTTCTCCATAATGGCTGGGCTTTTCCTCATGGTCCTTCTCCTGGGTGCCCAGGGTCCCCATCATGGTCCTCTGGGATGCCTGGGGTGTTCAGCTATCATCCTTCACCAAGAGCCTGAGAATCCCGTTGTGGTACTTCTCTAGGCCAGGATGCCTGCAGTGCCCAACCCTCTCCATGGTGTCCATAGTCCTCATTTGTGTTCCCTCCCCAGGATCCCTGGGTCCCCTTTTCCAGGATCCCTGGGACACGCAGTCACAATCCTCTCCTGGATGCCATTGATCCCTGGCCCTTCTCCAGGGTCCCCACAGTTCCCTGCTGTGACTCTTGTCTGGGATGCCCTATATTCCCAGAGGTGTCCTTTCTCCAGGACATTTTCCATCCCTGACTGCAGGGATCTCTGGGATGCTCAGAGACCCCTTTCTGGGACACCTGGTGTCCCCATCCCTCAGGACATCATTTCATCCCTTTTTTTTAAAAAGAACTCCTGTGAGAGCTCATCCCACATCATCCTGTGTGCTGGGGTGTGGGAAGATGCTGAACCCTGTGTGGAGTCCCTGAGGCATCCCCATCTATGTCCCTGGACTGAACCAGCAGAGATGGGAGCCACCCCATCTCCAGGCTGCTGGGAGGCAGCAGGGACTGGCGGGAGGGATGGGGGACATCGGGATGTGCGGAGTCACCCCAAACACGACGGCTCCGCTCCCGCAGGGCTGAGCCCCGCTCCCGGGAAGGCGCTGAGCCCGGTGCTGCTGTGCAAGGTGTGCGGGGACACGAGCAGCGGGAAGCACTACGGCATCTACGCCTGCAATGGCTGCAGCGGCTTCTTCAAGCGCAGCGTCCGCAGGAAGCTCATCTACAGGTGGGAACAGGCGTGGGGTCCCCACGGGGCAGGGAATAAGGGGGGACAGGCAGCCAATGGGGCAGGGGCCCAAAGGATGGGCATCCAGGGGGGGCGGGAACCAGGGGGACATGAACCCAAGTGGGTCAGAGACCCTGGGGACAGACACCACGGGGGAAAGGGCGTCCTTCAGGGCAGGGACTCCAGGGATAGCCACCCAGAGAGGCAGGGATCCAGAGGATGGACACTCAGTTGGGCAGGAATGGGGGGGACAGGCACCCGGCGGGGTAAGGACACACAGCAGAGCAGGGACCCCAGGGGAGGGCATCCAATGGGGCAGGGGCCAGGTGGACATGAAGCCAGTGGGATAGGGAGCCATGGGATGGGGTACCGAGCAGGAAAGGGACGGACACCCAGTGGGACAGGGACCTTGGAGATGGACACCCAGCAGGACAGGGAGCCCAGGGCATGGGCAATGGGTGGGGCAGGGACTCAGGGGGACTTCAACACACACAGGGAGCAGGCACCCGAGGGGGAGGAACCTGAGGAGAGCATGTTCAGAGCCCCTTGATGGGACCAAAACACCCATCAAGGCAGGGCATTCACTGGGACAGGACCCCCTTGCTGGGTGGAGGGAACCCATGGTGGGGAACAAGACACCCAACAGGGCAAAGCAGCTGCAGGACATGGCACCCATGGGGACGGGACCCTCTTCAGGGACAGGGGCCACCTCAGGGGCTACAGCCAGGTGCCACCTCTCCCCATAGGTGCCAGGCGGGGACGGGGCTGTGCCCGGTGGACAAGGCTCACCGCAACCAGTGCCAGGCCTGCCGGCTCAAGAAGTGCCTGCAGGCCGGCATGAACAAGGACGGTGAGATAGGAGGGGAGACATGGTGGTGAATGGCAGGGGGTGACAGCGGGGTGGCCGGTGCTGATGCCACAGCTTGTCCCCACAGCTGTGCAGAACGAGCGCCAGCCCCGCAGCACCGCCCAGGTCCGGCTGGACAGCATTGAGCTGGACGCTGAGCTGCCCCCAGAGCACGTGGCCACCACACGTGAGGTTCCCCCATCACCCTGTCCGGCTCCTCGTGGTCCTGGCGCCACTGTCACTGTCACCCCGGGTCCCCGAGCACCCACACCACCCACCAACCATCGCTTCATGGCCAGCCTGATGACAGCTGAGACCTGCGCCAAGCTGGAGCCCGAGGACGGTGGGTGGCTGCCAGTGGGGACAAGTGGGCGTTGTCCCCATGGTGTGGTGACAACAAGCGTCCCCTTCCACCCCCGCAGCGGATGAGACAGTGGATGTGACGGGCAGCGAGCCGGAGCGGGCGACTGGCGAGTACCAGATGGCACCGTACCCAGCAGCCAGCCCTGAAAACATCTATGAGACCTCTGCACGTCTCCTCTTCATGGCCGTGAAATGGGCCAAGAACCTGCCTGTCTTCTCCAACCTGCCATTCCGTGACCAGGTGGGGTTGGGTTCTGCCTATGTGGCAGCAGGAACCCCAAAATATGTAGCAGCCAGTGGGGTGGGGCTGGCTGGAGCTTCTCTACAACATTCTGGGGGTTCCCCTGCAGACGATGCTCTTCAGCCCAAACAACCTGGTTGGATGCAGGTACTGGAGGCTTTAGAGGTGACTGGTTTGGGGGCTGCCCCTGCTCTCCCCAGGTGATCCTGCTGGAGGAAGCGTGGAGCGAGCTGTTCCTGCTCTGTGCCATCCAGTGGTCCATGCCCCTGGAGAGCTGCCCACTGTTGGCTGTCCCGGAGCCGGCCCCCGGGAAGCTGCTGCCGGCTGCCCTGGATGTCCGAGCGCTGCAGGAAACCCTCGGCCGCTTCAAGGCTTTGGCTGTCGACCCCACAGAATTCGCCTGCATGAAGGCCGTGGTGCTCTTCAAACCAGGTGAGGTGACCCCCAGCCTCTGCCACTGACCATCCCTGTGCCCCTGCCCAGCCTGTCACCCCCCTGTCCCCGCAGAGACCCGCGGCCTGAAGGACCCCGAGCAGGTGGAGAATCTGCAGGACCAGTCGCAGGTGATGCTGGGCCAGCACAACCGTTCCCACTACCCCGGGCAACCCGTCAGGTACCGCTGTCCCCACGTCCCCAGGGGTAACACCAGGGGCGGGACACCCACCCACGGCCACCGCTCCATCCCCCAGGTTCGGGAAGCTGCTGCTGCTCCTCCCGGCGCTGCGCTTCATCTCCTCGGAGCGCGTGGAGCTGCTCTTCTTCCGCCGCACCATCGGCAACACCCCCATGGAGAAGCTGCTGTGCGACATGTTCAAGAATTGACCCGCCCCCTGCTGTCATCTGCCTTGTTTGTCACCCTGTGCTGGCACCGTCACCTCCACCCCGCGCCTCCTCGCCCTGGGAGTGAAGGTGCCCGCGGTCCCGTCTCCAGGTGGTGGCCAGGACTGTGGAAAGCCGCCTGGAGCTGGGAGGTGGCACAGCTGGTGGCAGGGGGATGTCCCCACGGGAGTGCCCGGTGCTCTGGCAGCGCTCACTGGGGTGGTGCCGCTGTCCCAAACCCGGAGGAAGGCGGGCAAAGGCACCTCGGCACCACGGGAACCCCCTGCCCCCGGGGGGACACTCGCCCAGGGATGATGCCAGCCTGGGGCACGGCCAGACAGGGGTGACAATGAGCACGGGCGGTGCCAGCCTGGGGGTGACACCGTGAGGGGATGATGGACGTCCCGGGGGTGACACCGTGAGGGGATGATGGACGGCCCGGGGGTGACCCCAGCCCGGGGTGGCACCGGCTGAGCGGTGATGCCCTCCTGGGACCTCTTGTCACGGCTTCAGCTCCGCCAGCCCTGGGGACACTCGGTGACAGACCCTCGTCCCCGTGTCCCCGCGGCTCCCACTGGTGTCCCCATTTTATACTCGGAATAAAGAGGGTTTTGCAGCCAGACTCCTCGCGCCAATGATTTGGGTCCCCTCGGACTGGGAATGGGGTGGGGGCACCAGCTGGATGTTAAAAATATTCCTGAATAGGAATAAATAAAAATCAATGATCTGAATACAACTACATTGAAAGGAAATGATCTGAATAGAAAAATGCTAAATAGAAGTAAAATGAGTATAAATAATCTGAATTAAATAATCAGTGTAAATACGATTGATAGAAATAATAGAATAAAATGAATATAAAAAACCTAAAATAATCTGAATAAACGGAAAAAATTATCTGAATAAAAAAAAAGATAAATGTAAATAATCTGTTTGGAAATAATCTGGTTAGAAATATAATGAAACTAAATAATCTGAAATAGTCTGAATAGAAATAATTGAAAATAAATGATCTGAATATAAATAAGATAAACATAGTGAATCTGACTGGAAATAAACTGAATTAAATAATGTGGATGGAAGTAAAATGAAATAATCTGAACAAAAATAAACTGAAAATAATCAATCTACCTAAAAGTAATCTGAACAGAAATGTTCTGAATAGGTTAATATGAAATAATCTATATACAGATAAATTGAAAATAAATTATCTAGATACAAACTAAATATAAATGATCTGTATATAAATAGACATAATGGGAATATCAAATAAGATAAACAGAAATTCTCTGAACATAAATAATGTGCAGGTGAACAACCAGCATTAAATAACCCGGTGGGAAGGGATCCGGAGCCCTGGCTCCCCATCCCACTCCTCAGTCCCCCCGGGCCGGGATTGAGCTGCTCCATCCACCCCGGGGAACGGGAAAATCCACAACTTCACAACCCCACGGAACAAAGGAGCCAAGCCCCCGGAGAGCCGGGAGTGTGGGCAGGGGCGGCAGGAACAGCGTCCCACCGGGAATTCTTGCCCTTTGCAGAACGACACTTTTATTTCTCCTTTTCTCTCGGTTTGTACACCATTCCGAGCGCGGGCGACGCGGGATAATAAATCCTCTTACATACAGACTTTGTTTAATTTACACGCAGCGACTTATAAATTACTTAGAAAACTTTCCATGAAAAATAACAACAATTGCCCTGGCAGCCCCTCCAGTAGTCAGCACATTCAGGCGCTCCGGAAACCCGGCGGGAAGGGCTGGGAAATGCTGGGAGAAGGGCCCTGGGACACCCCTCATCCCTCCAGCCCTGCTCAGCTCCTGCCAGGATTTTATATACATATATCTGGATGTGTGTATGCACAGGTGTATTTCTTTTGTGTATGTTTTTCTTTATACATATAACCACAAATATATTATATATATAAAGAAATATATTTTCCATATATTCTATATATATTCCATACATTTATCTATACGAAGAAATCTATTTTCACCACATATTTTCTCTACATTCCATGTATTTTTATATATATGGATAGAGAGAAAATATATGTTCTTTATATATA